>OU015494.1:121701953-121984453 GCA_907164885.2 Dolomedes plantarius | reverse complement strand
AAAGGAAGTTCCTTCGATAAATCAAGATTCTCTTGAACTCGCAAAAGGTTAAAGTTCTTCGGAATAGAAGCTGCTGTCAACACGCAAACCATGTTGGCAAGAATTCTAATTCTGCCCGAAGGTGGAAAAATATAAATTGCCCTGAAGATTAAGTTCTGTATACTGTAAACTCAAACATCACGTAACATCTTATTGAACCGTTATCGTCTACGCATCGTTTTCGACCCGGGGAAAAAAGAAACTCCACAAAAATAAAATATAATATGCGTTCTATGCTGTCAATAATTTATTTTGTTAATACATCATTATTTCCAGAATCAGAAGAGCTATTCAATGTTAAATTATAATAATGACAATAGCAGATTCAGAAAAACATCGTTTACGAGAGTGGTTCTTGACCTTTTGTTTATCAGGAGACACCTCACAAAATAAAAATCACTGGGGACTATCTCCCAACCATTCATTTTGGAGGCAAAAATTGTTTTATTTATTTTCATCTGCTATCACAATGAAACAATTTATAACAATTATTTTTTATGAAAATCATGTTTATGAAAATTAAATTTCATTAATACGTTATTCACAGCTTATTAGTCTGTGTCTGTGTGTATATATGTAACAAGAAAACGCTTCTTCCTAAATTACTTTACTTTAAAGCATATTCTATTGTTAATAAAGTACGACCCCTTTTCCAAAATTGCGACCTAAAAGTAAAGTAAGTATAATTTATATTAGCCCTGCAGATCATTAAGCAGGCATGTGAAGTATCTGAACTCAATAACATCCCCAGATATGAGTGTTAGAAGTTTATGAGATTCCGAATGTCAGTATAGTGTCAAAATTCTTGAAGAGCCCTCGAATCACTCTGAAGTTATGTCTCTATAACGTCAAAAAACCCACTTTGCAAGAACTGTATGGCCACTTATCCTACGCCCAGGTCAACAGGTCACGGTTTTAACAAGCGCGGGATCTAGCAGTAAAGTCCCCGATAAACTTTAGTGGACACGTGAACTCCACGAAGTCGACCAATTAAAAATTAAGTAGTTTAGGCCCTCTGGCGTCAATATCGCAAAACACCCATTTAATATTGCATGAACAGAAGACTTTTCTCTCTCTTCGTTTCTAACTCTTGTTGCTGTCGGACCTACTGTGCACAGTCCGGTGGTTACAACGCTTCGTCTCTTAACTCTCCAATGTAAGCACCGCTGTTTTTACGTCCCGTCCTGGCATGGACGCCGGACAAGTCATGTGGCCACTGCAGCTAATGCCTTCTGATAAATAAAGCACGTCTTGGAATTTGTGCATTTCATCAATAGCTCTATGTTTGTTTCTCCTAACTTTTGTAAGTGCTTCCCTGGATCATCACTACGCCCGACTGCATCTCTCCAAGTTGTGAGCAGCGATTTACTGTATGATCAACACCCTCGTCCCGACTGCATCACTCCTCGTACCGACTGCATCTCCCAGTTCCAAATGTGATTATTATCACACACACACACACACACACACACACACACACACACACACACACACATATATATATATATATATATATATATATATATATATATATATATACGAGTATATATATATATATATCCCTTAACATATAATAGATATTATATTCATGTGTGGATAAAATCTAATAATAATGTAATAATTTAATAATAACGTCTAATAACGTTATGAAGAGAATAGCGAGCCACTGTACACTAAGGCATTAGATTGCTTTGACAAGCCAAACTCGTTATTTGAGTCCAGTGGGCTAATAAAGGATAAAAGATTATATATTTAATGAAATGCTGAGTATCACTGCCATAATATTTGCACAAGCCATTTTATTTAATTGTAAATACCTTCCATTTCTAATCTCTAAAATATATGAAGCGCTGTCACTCAAATTAATATGAATTAGAGATATAGTTATGCCTCTAGAACGTTGTTGATAAATACTTCGCAACATTTAGAAGGAAAAATACAATCTTGTCGTTTCTTATGTATTTTTCAGCTATAACATTTATGTTATGCAATTTGATTGCAATATCATGTAATATTTGTTACTTTAGCAATCTTTGGTTAGTTAATATTTCATTTTCCTTCACACGAATTTAATTCATTTGACCAATAAATGTTTTTAAACACTATAAATAGTAATTTCGTTTGTTAAACCTTTTTAAGTAAATGAGATAACGTTTTCACAATTCTATTTCTATTTAACTTTTCTTTTTTTATGACGAGGGTTTTTTAACGGAACTTGATAATATGAGATTTTACTGTAACATGAGATACAGTGTTAGAATTGAAAAGGCGATTATTTCCATTTGAGTATAAAACTTCCTGTTGATTTTTTTTCTTTCAAATCAATTTAATCCTAGTAAAGAATAAATTTATAACCCTATCCTAAATAAAAATTTGAAATTTTGAAGAGAAAAAAATTGCAGTAGAACTTCGAAAAAGAAAAAAAAAACGAGAAGAAAACTTGTAAAATGTAAAATGAGGTTTCACAGAATTGTGAACTGAAAAGAGCCTTATATATTAAACTGTCTCGCAGATGTACGTAAAAATAAATGAATATAAATAACTCCTCAAATGAGATAAAAATATTCTTTTGATATAGGGTTCAAGATTATCTAAATTTCACAAATTTCTCCTATATTCTAGTTTAAAAATAAAATTTACACGTTTCTTTATTTTGAATATAGGGATATGAGGAAGAGAACCTCAAGTCAATTAATATTAATTCAAGCGTAAAAACACAAAAACATCAATAATAATAAAAATATCGGGGATAAAGACATTGTTATATTACAGAACATATATCGCGATATTTTAAAACAAAGTACGAAAAGTATACTTCTAACGGGCCATATTTTTTTCATTTTTGAAAAATTGAAATTTAATATCTAGGACAGCTTAAGATATATTAGCGATAGTAGAAATGAAAGTCAAATGGAATTATTTGCTTCGGAAGAAAGGTAGTGTTTCCTCTGAAAATGATATATGACTTCTAATACTTCGGGCGAAATACATTTTTTGAATTTCAGATAGATATCTTGAAATAACTTCAAATTTTGGAATGAATAAATTTGGATGAAATTTTTCTTTACAATTTTATCTTTAAAAAAATGTCAGAAACTATAGATTTGACGCATCCCCACAAAGGCAAAATGTTTATTCAATCTTGTTATTTTAACATTCATAGATGAAAATATGGATGCCCTACACATAGCTAAAAAAGAAACAATTTACTCTGGCTAAAATACGCAATGAAAATAGTCCCTACCAGGGCTCCAAGACCCGGGTTTTTAAACCCAGATATGTGTTACGGCCACAGTTCGAAGTCTGGCCGAATTCGCGAAATGGCTGGCCACTTCTAGTATTGGCCAAAGCCCGAAATAACTGAGAATTTACGTCTACTTCGGGATTTGGTCGACCAATTCGCGATGCACCCGTTTGTGGATCAATGGCCAGTTTGCGGATTACCCAAGAAAAAATGTCCTTTTCTCTTTGATTTTGAAGTGATTTTTCTACTTTGACTAAACTAAGGGATTTTCACAGTGGTAATAGTATCAGTCAAAACTGGTATGATCAACTCCCATAACTATATAATCCAGCTTCTCAAAACTAGCTTAGGCCACTTTTTCTTGGACAATTCGTGAACTGGCCATTGATAGTCGGGCGCATCGAGAATTGGCCGACCAAAGCCCGAAGTAGTCGTAAATTCACGATTATTTCGGGATTTGGGCAAGTGACTGGGCAAATGCTAGAAGTGGACAGCCAACTTCGGACTCTGGCCGCATATAATATGGCATTTTTCTTTCTAAATAGCTGGGTTTTTTCTATATGCCATGTGAGTTTATTCCATTTTTTCACTGGGGCCCTGGTTCCTATTATCAAACTTAGAGCTAATCAATATTTTCTAGACAATTTAGCGAATAGGAAAACTTACATTCAGATTTTTAAAAATTGTTTCAATAAACATTAGAAACTTTAATTTTAATACCACTAAGCGCGTCTTCAGTTAAATAATTCTCTCACAAAATGTATTTTACAATTTTTGTTTATAGAATACTTTTTCTCAATGAATAAAAAACACTCTAAAATAGTTTATTGTAGAAACTATTTTTATATAAATTTGGCCACAACCAATTTCTCGGTATTTGGTTAACTCATAATGTAAGTATATTGAAATAGATCATATAATACGTTTAGTTTATATACGAGATAATAAATAATTATGAAATAACTTTAAAAAATTTAAACAATTAATTTATATATTTTTAGAAACAGATTCAGTGAAAGAAAAAGACGCCGAAAAGAAAAAAATGCCTTCATTTTAAAATCACATTCTTTTAGCACTCGCATGTAAGATTTAGAATGCAAGTCCTTTAGTGACAAAGAAAAATTTACCATCTCACATTGCTGGTGCAAACATTATAACAGCAAGTCTTTTCCAATCATTTTCCCGCATATTCACGATAAAATTAAGATGGTTTTTGAAATTGTTCATTTCCTCGATCTATAGCGAGTTAAACCCCATTTTGAATTTGTTTATAAGCATATGAAATTGCAAATCGTCATGCCATTCTAAATCTTAAACGGACGCAATCTCAATGACAGGTGCAAAATGAAGCCTGTGTGGAACTAAATTATCATACCGGAACTAATTCGCTAGTTGGGGCGTAAAGCGAACTATTCAACGAAGAGTTAAAAGGAATGCTCGAACAATAAGCAGAATTAACGAGTCCGAAAGTTCTTAATTAAAGAGTTTGGGCGCAAAGTATGAAAACAAAGAAATTCTGATCAAACAATGATGCATTGCTGGTTTCAAACATACAAGTCACATCTGGAGGAATACTATAGGAAATCTTGCAAGTTTCTAATTAATATCGTAGCATTTATATATCATGCCAATAATGCGATTCTCCGCGTGTGTTGTCTAAAATCTTTATACGGTACGTTTATTTTCCTGATGGATGATATTTTTTGTAATAATATATATATATATATATATATATATATATATATATATATAATCCTCTCGATTATGGAGTATTTCAACATTTACATATTTTTGCCTGGTGGGAAGAACAGTAAAGAATATTGTTTATTACAAGGGATCAGTTAATAAAAAAATAATACATCTTTCAATAACTCACGCTGGTTCAAAATAAGCAATAATGATACAGAATATGGACTTGTAAATTGTATATTACTATAAATTATTATTTAATTCATTAAGACATTCTTATATATACTGATATCTGCGATATAAAAAGCATGGGTAAATAAGGGTAATCAAATATAGGTATTAAATTGTTTTTAGAAGCCTTTGCAAACCCCATTACACTCATTACTGTATGCATAGATATTAGAACTAATAAAACAATTTTAAAATATATAAAGATAAAAAATCAATTTTAAGAATACCACCATGACAACATATACCTTCTTACGTCAGAAATAAGAGAGACTTATTGATATAAACAAACAAAAAATTAGCAAAATTAAAATTACATATAATCTTTTTGAAATCAGAGGCAGAGATGTGAAATTTAGGCATGCAAAAATGCTTTAACCTGTTGCAAAATATAGTGCGATATTTGTTCCAGCAAAGACCCATTAAATCCCAATAAAGCTTGTTTAACCGAACTATATTCCTACTTGCTTTTTAAGATCAAAAGGTAAGATTAAAACAAGTTTGTTATCCGACAAAAGGATTATTTGTGACTGGATTCAAATTTCCTCTATAGAAATCATTACGACTCAAAACACATAATTTCACTTGTGATTCGTAACAATAACTGAATACCATAATAAGAAGTGCACCCCACTGAATCAATTTTGAAATTATTCCCCAATGTCTTAACCCCAATTTGCTAACTATTTGCTAATTATTCGAAAAAAGCTTTCAAATACGGCATCACGACAGCTTCTATGTCCAACGTCTCTACACCTGTTGCATGGAGGATATTAACCGTGTCTCACTTTGTCTTCTTGTTTCTCAGCTCTTTCATTTGCTGCGCCATATCACCTTTCTACCCTACTACCCTAGCCTTCTCTTCATTTGAATCGCATGCACGTAAATGATGTGCAGTGAGATGCAGAAGATATTTGTCGGAGAATGGATATAAGCAAAGATACTTAAGAAAAACGGTTTATATATAAACTAAGAACAATAACGCTATTATAACTTGAATAGAATCCTTAAAAGAAATAACCAGATAACAAGTACCTTCTAATATTAGGACTAAGAAAAAAAATATATTTGTCATTTTGTACGTTCTGTTTCATCGTGATCACTTTTCTCATGTAAAATTTTCATTTACCTCCTAGACAAGCATAAAATAGCGTGATTTGAGGAAATGCAATTCCCACTTAAGAATAGAGATTACCTCATTACTACTGGTTGGTGGCAAAAGCAATTTAAAAGACACGAATCACAGAATTTTTCGTTCAAAATAAATGAAAAAAAATGAGTTATTTTATTCTCTACAGTCTTAAGAAAGGCTAATGAGACTACTGCAAATGGGCGGAAATGTAGCAGGGAGGCCCTTTCACGCCGTCGTAAGCACTGTAAAGGGCTTTTGACATTACTTCCGTCAGTGCCAGTGCTAACGACATTCAAAATCTTCAACCAATCACAGAGGTGACTGTTGTGATGTCATCCGTTATGACGAACTTACAGAACTCTGTGTTTAGTTTTAAAAAAATTATACCGATGACCCCTGAAAGGACGAAAGTAACGTGAACAGCCCCTAATAGCACCTTCAGGATTACGTCCGTCAAGGACCACCCCCCATAAGCGCGGTATATTAAAGATGAAATCACGATCTTCTGCATCAAATAATCAACCCCTCGAGCCTCAGCTGACAAAAGTTCAGAAAATAAGTTCTAAAGCTAAAAGAAGTTCTTCAGGCTCAAAGCTAACTCCTAATGTTCGATAACACACCTGTTATTCTTTGTAAGCACTACAAACCAGCTCTCTACGCAGCCCCGCCCTGTCCAAGTTCCACAGCACTAAGAAGGGTAACTAAGACTGTAAGTCAGTGTCCATGTTATTATCCCCAGATTGCCCTCGTAGTCAATATTAAGTCCATTTTCCTTTCGCCCAAAACTCAGTTCGCGTCCTACAATCTCCACATCCTAATAGTCTTCTCTCTTCAGAAGACGTCAAAAAGCCTTAAACCCAATCCTTCGATGACTGTTTATTCTTAATACTTAAAATAATTAAAACATTTATAAGTATTTTCCAGTGAATCCTCATATTGTAATAATGGATTTCACGAAAGCGTGTTTAGGAACAACCAACTAAGCAATTCAAATTTCCAAAACTACAATAAACAAAAAAAAGAGAGTATTCATTATATTTTAAATAGTTTAAACTCAGAACAGGAATATCTTAAGTAATAGGAATAGTTTTCCCATGAATTATTTTTCTCAAATTCTTTTAAGTAACTGATGACAGGGAGAAGCACACATATCCCTTTACTCGAAAACAATTACTCGTAAATCTTAAGAATGTCTGACATTTTATAAATTATATATCTTTAAGGCTTTCAGTCCTTAAAGCTGAAAATATGCTCCTCTTCAGAATGGTGAAATGAAAAGTTTTCATCACTGAAGACAAAGAAAGAGGCACACACACTTACAAATCCTCTTTTAAATCAAGTATGCATACTACTATTTATAACAACACTTTTCAATGTTGCAGGAATAAAACACGAGACCTTGCAAGGATTTCTAAAATATGATACCCAACAGGAGAATGCATTTTGTGTGATTCAAAGGAAAAGTACTTAAGAGGAAAAGAAATCTCGTAGTACACTGATAAAAAAAATTACTTGAGTAAGTAGTTATATCTCTCCAGAAAATACAGATAAAGTAAAGGAATAAAAAACATCTGCAGCTGATTTCTTAGACTCACAGTTTCAAGGAAGACGTAATTATTATAGAGCAGACTCGAGCTCAATAAAGATAACATCAAACGTATATTAAACTAAATGTTAAAATAGACAGGAAACATCGAGAAGAAAATAGAGATCTTAAATAGAAATATTTTTTCATGAAAATTTTTTCAGCTATGTAAATTTGAGGTATGGAATTAAAACTACAATGCTGCAAAATCTTATTCACACAAAATGTTTATTCTTACCTGGGCTAGCAAATTTATGACGCATAAGCTGTTTTGTTTTACTTTTATTTATATTTGTAAAGGGTAAAAATATTTTTCCATGGGTATCCACTGTATTGAAACCATCATCCATCGAATGTCAGTTAAAAATACTATTAAATCACCCACACTTGTTCATTACGACTTTTGGACATGTCAGTTCCGGCTGATATGCCTATCAAAAAAGTAATTTCCCTCTAGCACAAACAAATCCAGAATTTATAACCTTTCTCAAATAATCATAATTTTTAGAGAGTCTTTTCAAATTCAAGGATTATATAAAAGCCCACATCGCGTGGATATAGGGATTTTTCATTGGCTCTCACACAGGGAATGTAAACCTAGAAAAACTGGCTAGAAAATTAAACATGGTTGAAGTACTCAGTACAAATATTCTTCAGAAAGCAACATTCTTTATGTTTCAGCTCCAATATAGTTTACTTCGATGACTTAGAACCATAAAGATTACAGTGACCTTCCAATTCACCAGTAAAGTGAATGGGATTATAATTACTACATTTAAATGAAATCTAAATTCCAGAAAGGCTTTTTGAATCCTTATCAGGAAATTATTAAAACCGAGTTATCAGTATTCACAAATAAAAGTAAAAACTATAACTTGCCTACTCAAGTATATCCTAAACCACCAATAACACCGATGAATTCATTATAAATATATTTCTGGAATCTTAAATAAGCAAAACTGAAACATATTCTATGTGTTCTTATTCTTTAACAAATGAAGCCTGCATTTGGTTATTTGCATTGAGAACATGCCACCGTCTCTTGAATAAATTTCATATTGTACTCTACATGAGCCTTTTCTTACGAGTGAACACCATTACGTGAGAATAATCCTCGTAATAGATGTAATACTCATTATTAAAACTCACATTACTTTTAAAGTTCCACGGGTCATTAATATAAGAATGATAAGTAAAACTTTACGTCAGTTGCTCTTTTGAAATTAAGTATTTTAAATTCAACACAAAATACGGATGACGCCAAATTTTAAAAACTTGGGAGGGAATCATTGTAATTAACCACAAAAAGGCAAAGTTAAAAAAACTTAAAGCTGCTTAAATATAAGATTTTCTAACCTGTAAAGGCATTCCATTATTCCCCACAAGTTGGTTCAACAGAGTTAAACAATGCCTAGTCGGAAAAGCTTCCTTTGCACATCACCCCAATTTGCCACGCTTTTCAAATTCCGCCAGGCTATCTGTAATCCACCCAGAAAAAGAAGATACACGAGATGACCCTATCAACAGTGTTTGTCCTGAAAGTGATTGATACTCAAAACCTAAAGGAATGATGGAAGGTCAAAAAGTTTTGATAAGCAAATCGGAAATAATGCGGCAATTCCACCCACGCAAGTTTGCAGGGTGGAGTCCTTTTCTCAAACTGGTGATAGTCTGATGAGTCCAGTTTTATCTAATACGTGCTGAGCATTGAGCTATGCTTATTTATCTCCGTACGCTGCAATTATGCACAAGGCGTCGGCATTTCCAAATAGAAATATTAATAGTATCTCCTTTCACGAGAAGCGAGTATGTACGCTTAAAAATCAAATAATGAGATGCTAGAAATATAGACTCTACAATGTTGCTTCAGCGAATTTTTTAATAAGCAACGTCACAGTTTGCTAATATTATAACACTAATACGAATTACAGACGTAAAGCAAAGTAAAGTAGCAGTTGATAAAAAAAGCTTTAACTAAAAATCATTCTAAAGATATTTTTTAAATACTTTAAAATTTCGCAGACAGGCTAAAATGGAAGTTTTTTCTTACACCGTATGATAAATTATTAAAATTTATTCTTTTATTTCTTGGAATATAATATAAAAAATCATTGATAAATGAGTTGAAAGAATAAAACAGGTTCGTTTGTAATAAAAATCATAAAATAAACTAAAATAACCTGCACAAATCATCCACTAAAGAAACAGAAAAATTACTACATTTAAATAACCTCAAAATTAGACCACGTCTCTCTGGCGCTGGATTTTGATATATGTACAATGAACATAAATCAAACATCTGTAATATTGAAAGAGTGGCAAAAAATAGAAAATCTCTGGATATTTTAGTCTTTTTGCTCCGATTGTTTCAGAAAAGAACTTCGTACAATCTGTGTTCATCAAAATGTCTGCGGGAATTTTCCTAAATCGAGTGAGCTATCAAGGTTCTCCAGAGAGGGCAGTAGTAGAGAAATAGATGCCTCAAGTTGCAGTTGTCATATTTCACCTTTCTCTTACCAGGGAATAGTTCTAAAATTTATTGTGCTCTCCACTACAAACATTCATGCTTAAGAAAATTTAAAGAAATAAGTTTTAAGGAATGTTGAGTGCAATCGTATTATTTCCCAAATATACAAGAAGCTTTCGCAGAAACTTAAATTTGTTTTTTAGTTCTTTAGATCTTCTTTTGCCTAGAAACTACCATTAAATTCTGTTCTTTCTAAGAAACTACAGATTGGACTAAAACAGGAATGTTTCCAACCGAAAATTTAAGCTTAAATTTTGAGGTTGTCAGTTAATTACACCTCTTCATATTATTCATTCATATTTATTTATTTATTTAGTTAAAATGTATATTGTCCATTCCCTTATTTTTCTTAAGTCATACATAAGAAAAATCTAATTTTTGGTTAAAAAAATTGCATAGGGAAATACATTGTCTCTTGGTTATCTCGAACCTCTCTTACCTTAAACTACTCGACAGTACGAATAAGTATTTTTGTCAACACTTCCGTAATAAAAATATTAAATGTATTTCCCCCATTTTTATGAAGGCAATTTTTCGAAAAGATTACTGTCTCCAATAACTACCCATGTGCCAGAGAAATGCAAAGCGTTTACTAAAAGGCATTTCGGTATCTTTGTGCATATATTCTTTGAGATAAAAATCTTTTGTAATACTTTGAAAGGTGTATGCTCAGTTAATTCTTTACCGGACATGAGTTTATTTAATTTTAAGATTGACTGCTGAGCAGAGAGAAAGGGCTTTGCTAAAAAGTACAACAGTAAAGATATGTTAAAAGCAAGAAGAATCGCTTTGGGTTCTGACGCCGATGAGCAGAAAGAAATTACGTGTACCGCCTATATACTGAAGGGCGTCATGTACCTCTCTGGAACTCCGAGTTTTTAATTATATAACAGCCTTAAAGAAAGTTGTACAATCGCTAAATAAAAGGCAAGCGGAGGATAATTTTTTTAAAGTTACTTAATAGGCTTCTAAATCATGCAATGGAAATTAATGTGAAAAGCTTTATTCAAAATTGAAGCTCGATATCTCTAAAACTCTTCATTTAGATTTTTGTTTTCTTTCTGCTCCTGTCAGATTCGAGATATGGAGGTTACTTGTAAATACAATAACTCTATATACTTTATCAGCACTAAAGAATTTAAAAATGAAATCACGCTTTGATAAACTCGATCGAGATAATGTGTATGTTATCAAAATTCCTTCTTTAACTACTGCGTTTCATGCTTGAATGGAAAAAAAGTTTTAAAATAGATAAAAATTACGCTAGCAAAGAGGTACTATAAAGTTTCCTTTATAACTAATACCTGACAAATGACTTTTTTTAATATATTGTTCCTGATTTGGTTTTAGTCTTCTTTTAATTTTTCTAGGTGAAAGTATTATTAAACTGCTAAAAATACACATCGAAAATATACAGACCCACACACATTTGTATAAACACTTTCAGTAAAAAGAGACACAAATATTTGCACTATAATAGAAACGCAATATATTAACATTCAAGAGATTGGACGAAGAAAATTGTAACATTTACTAAATAGAATAAAACACGTATACAAAGCTCTTTATTTAAATTTTGTGCATTTAAAAATGTTATGAATAATTTTTGTAATATTTATTCTGTTATACCATCTGGAATTACAAGCAAAACAGACGAAATACTCTCAATTCGAAAATTAATAACGGCGAGCCATTTCATCAGTTTGGAAGAATGTCACCACATCGTAATTAATAAGTGTGTCTTTTAACGGATCGAATGATTCAGTCCAAGAATACTATGCGAGATCATTAGAACCGGAATAAATTGCGAATGGAATCGCAAAACAAGATACAAAATCAGATGAGGGGAAGTACGCTTCGTTACGCAGTTTATCCTTTTAAGAGCACTAAAACAGCAATAATGAATGAAGTGTAATTGCAAAAAGTTCTAAACACTTTTAGATACGGTAATCGAACTCCATCGATTAATGGAGTGTAGCGTATTGGTTTATCATTTACTATGTTCGTGAATGAGAAACCTACGAAAGTAATTAGAAAGCATTTCTAAACAGGAGTATTCTTTAGCTGCCATTTACTAACGCGAAATTATTGATTATATGTTATAGCGCAAAAGTCAGAGATAATTATTACATACATCCAGAATTAATCAAATACGTAAATAAAACTCAATCGTGTTCAAGCGGAATAAATTTTAAATATAGACCTCGAAAACAGAAAGAGAAGCGATTGCATGTCATTTTTAAAGTATGTTATTTTGTGTTTATATATATATGAAAATTGCAAGGAAATTTAACTCAGAAAAGTGTACTGAATGAAAATTCGTTTAAAGAGTTTTCCACATTTTAACATTGTTTTAGTATGAAATATTTGGATACCCGATAAAGCATACATTTTTACTGTTAAAGCATTTTTTAAAACGATGTAAAGCAAACAAAGGCTTTATGTTGAAAATTAATATGTTTTTGCTCATATAAAACTACATTATATAAAACTTTTCCAGAATAAAATATGGACTAGAATATTACAAACTCTTTTTAACTCCTGGCATTTTCTAAAATTCCTCAAATTCAAAACATCTTCAGAAACGTCAAGTTAAGGAAAAAGTAATATGGCAACCATAACTCAAACAGCAGAAATAAGTGGCAAATTTTCAATTTTTATCCAGCAACATAAATCAGTATAATTCGAGGAGTCTTATAAACCGTAAATCTAATATATTCCTTCTTCGAATAATAATTTTTTTTTCATTTCTACCACTCTTACATTTTAAAAGATACTGAGTTTAAAATATTCAAGTTCTAGTTATAAGAAAATATTATAATGAATAACGGGTACTAAGACGAATAATTTAAGTGAATCATTTTAATCCAAAGCTGAAAACTTAATGGCAATTTGTTCACGTAAAATAAATGTCCTTCACCCAACGTCATAAAAAGATTTTAAAAGGGAAAAAATCAGAATTACTCAAGGTTGATCTTCTATTTAAACAACTTCATTTCCGACGTGAAGTGCATTCAACCTTGATCAAAGCCACCTACACACATATCAGTATTTGTATGACCAGCCGTGTCTATAAAACTAGAAGTGAAAAGAGATCCAGAGTCCACAGACTGTGAACTAAATCTTGGTGCCACCCAGCAAAAGTGTTCCACAGTGCACGAGGGCGGAGCCGGACAAAACGTCTCTTGACGTTTGTTTGATGCAACATGAAAGAGAATCTCACATTCGTCAAAGTGTGTACATAACGTGCTGAAATTCATTACTTAGAAAAGTAGCAAATGAAGCTTTATGTTAATACAAAGGTTGACGACACCAGACAGCTTTGTGATTGCAAAGGGTGTGTTTATAGGCTTGATCTCAAGATGCAGTATAAGGAAATCATATTTTTATGTATGGGCGTTGGCAGCTGTGTGAAAGGATCACACTTGTCCACCCCGAGCTTTAACACTAAATTTATCACCGTCTTTTCAGGAACTATCGATGTTCGAAATAGCAAGCAGAAAAGCAGAAGCCATACCATAACTGACTAGACAGATTAAAAATTGAACATGGAATTAACTTATAAACGTTCGTGTTAAATCAGCTATTTGTACTACATGCAGATACACGAATGACGTCAATGGCTGATTTAACCGGAACAATGGAAGACTTCGGCTATTAAGGCAAAAATAAAATTATGTTCCCTAGGAAAGGGAAAAAAGACAACTACTCAAAGAGATGGTCATCACATTTTCTTGTTGATATTATATTGTTTGGAACCTGACTGATTAGGCTGCACTTTGACATTCTTGTTAAACACAGCTTCAAGTTATTTCCATCTTATCTCATGGAAAAAAATACTCGTTTTAAAAGTGAAAGGCAGTTCTCAACAAGTACAGAAAAAATAACAAAACCAATACCTATAACGTATTGTTTCGTTTGATATAAATTTTGCTCTTTGATATAGAGGAGAAAATTCTGCTGCATAAGTAATTTATATTCATATATTTTTTATCAATGAATATTAATGAATTAGTATCAACAAACATGAAACTAGATATTTTGCATTTAACTACAAAACACAGAAAGGTAAAAAATATGGCTTTAAGTGCCAAGTTTACTTGATATCCCGTTATACGAATTTCTTTTTTTCCCAGTGTTACGGATATCAGGAAATACAGAAGCTTTTGAAGGCTCTAGTAACAAAACATTAATGGAAATTCATTGAAATTTCTGTTGCAATTTAAAATATAATAAATTATATTACACTAAAGCTTTCAATAAAAACAGAAAAAAGGCGAAAAGAAAATAGAAAAAAAAAGAAAACATAACCCCTGAATCACTTTTTTAACAATGCATCCTTTCTCTTCACATTATTATATTATGCAAGATTTAAGAATAAAAATTTGCAGTCCTGATTCTATCAACATTGTTCATTTTTCTCTACGTATCTACTCCTCATTATATTCAAATCACGTAATTCACGCAAAAGATAATTCTTTATCAATTTCGAGAACACATGCCTTTAAACATGTTCACAAATTAAAGTGTAACAAATTTGCAATACAAGATGATAAGAAAATTAAGACACCAAACTACCGACGGTTCTATAAAAAGGCTATGGGTGGAGCCGCACGAAACAAGTGCCAAGAGATATTTGTTGTTCCGTGTAAGGAACACTTAGCTGCAAATCCTCAGAGAGCTATTAATGTGTGGACACAATCCAGTCAAATGCCACATCAATTTCGGAAGTGGCAACTGTGGGAGGATTGGGTCTCCCACTTTGTTCGCAGATGTATCAGATGATTGGATGTGACACGCGATAGGAAGCAGGTGAATTATGACAGTCTATGCTAACCGAAATAGTTAACATTAAGCCAATGGACCGATTTCTGCATAAAATTGCAACATATAGAATAAACAACACATAAATGTAGTGTATTAAAATACAAAGGGATAGAAAAGGTACTGAACTATCCCAAATCTATTGTTAGATATACGACTACTGTCAATAAATATCGAAATGGATCATCAAACTAAAAGAGAGTTAGCCACGAAAAATTGCTTACGATAGAGTCATTTTATCTGCAACTTCTGTTATGTTAATATATGTATGTTTAATTTTATAAAACCACTATCTAATGAAAAGACATCTTTGAACGAAGTACTAACTTTGAGAAAAATGAAGGAAAACAGTTACTGCTATAATTTTATGTAGGAGTATAATTTACATAAATTGTGCATTTATAATATATTGTCAAAGCATAAATCATCACTAGGATGTGTAGCACGTAGTGTACAGAATAATGAAAACATTTCAAAAGGTATTGACTCATAGTGGAGGGAAAATTTTAAAGGGGAGGATTTTTTGAAGGTAGGTATGCAGCACTTGGAAAGCATATTAGGCCCAGATAATCTAGCACACCAACCAAAGGTCGTTAACACTTATAATACTCGCTGGTTTTGACAGAAATCAACCATGAACTACATGCTACGCTTAAGGTCGGCAAAATTTGTATCGCAACTAAAAAAAAAATCCTTTAAATCTGTAACCAAAAACATTTCAACAAACTCAATATTTATTAAATTCAATATTATTTAGTTCAATGGCTCTAGATACTCTGCAGTCCTATAAAACAAAAACTTTGACGAAAATCACATAAGAGTGGGCTGTAATTTTATAATAATAAACCAACCTCTCTCTCTCTCTCTCATATATATATATATATATATATATATATATATATATATATATATATAATGTGTGTGTGTGTGTGCATGTATGAGAACATTGTATGGTGGTAAACCACGCAAGCTACCACAGCGTAAGCCTGGATTCGATTCCGGGCTAAAGCATGGCTGTTTCTATCGTGATCCCTCATAGAACGTAACGGTGGTTCAACAACTATGTGATCTTGCTAGTCTTTCTGTAAAGCCTCGGGGGGGGGGGGGCGTATGAACGTGAATGACCTCAGAATATGTGCATGCCACATCAAAATACATATTTGTATACATACATTTATGTATTTCAATATGCCTTATGCAGGAGGAGTAGCAGTAACTACCTCGTGCTTCCAAACAATCTCGAAACAAAATTTATCTGTTAATAAATGGTTCACTAACATAACGATTTTTCTGTTTAATAAAGAAAGCTTGGTTCATAAGCATACGCAAGGATTGTATACAAAAGTAAAGCTGAGGAAAATATTGCTACCGTGAATTCAAAGAGCTAAATTTTAAAGTGCAAAAAAAAAAAATAAGGCTAAAGACTCCCAATAAATGTTTGAGGCAAATAAATATAATTCAAGGTAATTGCTTGGAGCAACTCGGCATAATTAGAAAAGAAATTGCTCCACATAATACAAAAAGATGACGTAAACTTTCCAGAAAAACAAGCTTGACTTTCGAAATTCCCTGGACGGCTATTTGCGTGTGCATTGTATTCAGTGACTCCGCACGTGAGTTTACAAGCAGGTTTGTCATCTAGTAATTACGATGTATATTAGATGATTAAAAACACAAAACGTGACAACATCATGCACAGTAAAAAATGTTTGAATTATGGGTACAGACAGCAACTGACATGCATGTAACAAAAATATAATGTTGAAATGGAAATTATCTAAAACATGAATCAAAAGAACTATAACTTCATGAGACAGTTTTTTATGCAACAGCTGACAAGCAGCAAACAACAAGCAGATGTAAATTGTCTCCAAATTGACATTAGAGAGAAGTCACAGTTTTTAATCGGGGATTTCCAGGAGCTTTTCTTTTACCGCCTGTATTAATTATTCATGGTCTACTTTACCAATATAAAATTCTCAGGTGTTTGAAAATATGAAATGTTTAGAGAATGTTTACAAAGAGTATTTCCAAACGAAACAATGGATGTTTGTTTTGAAATTCTAATTAGCATATATTAGAACTGCGACAAGAAAAGTTAAAATTTCGCAAATAATCAAAATGTCTTCTTTAGGAATTTTTAAATTAAAAAAACATAGTAACAAAAACTAACTAAAAATTCCAGGATGCTAAGGATAAGAAATGCACAAGCAATATATAAATTAGATGTTATTTCTGAGTCATATCGAAAAGTTAGTGGCATGACTTCCTCACTATGTTAGCTTTATTGTTCTTGCACTTAACTAAAATATATGTTTTGTTTAATGTATAAGACTTCATTTACAGATAGTAAATAATTGTGGCAAATCCTCAAAGCCTTCCACTCTAGAGCAGATTAAAGTCGTTTATATTCTCAAGCTATTTTCTCATAAAAGTGAAAGTGATATTGACAGATATGTTTCGATATTACGTATTAAGCAAAAAAGTCTACCCGATCACGTAAGCTAATTTTTTTACGTATGTTTGTAATCAATTCATAGCAGTCTAAAAAAACACTTATTCTTTTCATGCAAATTCAAACTAGTAGCAAAATAAAGTAGCCGGAATACAGAGAAAAGCAGAATATGAAAATTCCACCTACAAACATTTTAGGGCGAGGCACTGTTAACTTGACAGCTGACACGTGTTTGCTGTAATATATGATGCATATTCAACTGCCAACAGCTAGATGGTCGTTCAAGTGTTATGTCAACAGCAGTACTTCAACTGTCTGAATATTTAGAAATAGGGAAGTTGTCTTTGTGTACATCTATCTTCTATTAAATCATTTGCTAATTAAATTAATAAAGGAATTGCTAGAACATAAAATTCACAGAATATATCTTCACTTTCTTTAGACTGGATAAGTTGAATATCTTTATAAAGTTAATGCACTAAAATTTCCCCTTTTCATCTCATTTTAAAATGTTTCAACTACGATAATATGTCAATTTCATGAAACATTATCAATCTATATATTTAAGTTGCTAAGCCGACTTTTTGGGCAGTCCGTGAAATAAAACTACTTCATTTTACTTCATTTTGGTCTTAAACGAAAGATTGTGATCTGTAGATTTGTCAAATTTGGTTTCTGTAAGCGCAATTTCTATTAATAAGCGAATATTTACGATTAAAAATTTATTTCTGCGCATGCTCAGTGGCAAGTTTAAATTTGTCTTTAGAAACACACTGTTTCTGTGCATGCTCATTGACACGTTTTAATGATAAACACGTTTATCCAGAGGAGTGTCTCTAGATCTCTCTCCACCATTTTTATTTATATGATAATTATGTCTGTGAAATATAAGATAAAACCTGATTGAAAATTTTTATCTCGCACGGTTTAGTTAGCAATAAATTACAATTTAAAAAATTGCTTTCTGCGCATGCTCAGTGACATTTTTAAATTTGGCTTTAGATACTAAGTTGGAGGCCGCTTAAATACATTAATTTGTTTCTACGCATTATGATTTTCAACATTCGGCAATGATGTGTTAAGTATAATTTGTGTATTAGTACATTTATTTACTATCTAGCCGTCATGTTTTGACGGGTACCAACTAGTACTATATAAAAGTAATATAATTTTATGAATTGATGATATTAGATCTAATAAAAGCTTATTTTATCCATTTAAACGATTGATTCCTATTTTCAGCATAATAATTTAAGACTACGTGTAACTGAATATACCTCCCTTTTCAATTTTCGGCAAATACCTCCTACGTGAGTACTTTAATTTCACCGCGATTACCCACAAACAATGAACAAAATTTACTGCGCTAACTTTTCAATAATATAATCATTATTTTACAACAAATTTGTCTCCCATTCACTCCAAACAATAGTTGTTCGTTCATTCTAATTCAGCGAAATGCAAAATTGAGTAGATGAGACACAGACAAGAGTGGAAAATCAAGGTTCCACCCCCAACGCTGTAGGGCGAGGCAGTGCAAGCTTGACAGCTGACGCGTGTTTGCTGTTACGTGTGAAGCATACTCGACTGGCGGTCCGTGGTCAGTCGTTAACATTTAGTCACAACCCACCGCAATGCTTCATCACTTTGAAAGTTTCTAAAGTGGGCAGTATTGGTGCGGCGTATCTACTTCCGATTAGATGGCACGCGAAAGATGTTTGTAATGAAACGAATGGCTTAATTATAAGTTACAGGCGCATTTATGCAAATATCATCACTTTCTTATCGGATGTTGCGGCTTAATTACACTTTTTTAACAAAAGATTAAAAAATTATACGAATTTATGCGCTAGAATTCCTTAATAGGGGTATCCTGCATGCACGTGCACACTATGGAACTTTTTATGAATATTACGATAGGCAAAGGTCCACAATAAAAATAAAAGGCAAACAAATTTCCAAACTATTTATAGGATCTTGATTAATGACGCACAAAAAAGGTGGAAACATAGAATAAGAAGTTATGCATCAGCTTTCATTTTTTACATGTTTTTATTAACTCACTTTCTTGTTTGTGTGTTTGTCCAGTCCAAATCTTGCAATCGATTTTTAACTAATTTCCCGACTAGCTAGACATTTGAAACTTTTAGAATATCTCAGAACACGATGACAATGCATTATTTTAATAGAGGAGAAGGTGGGATTATGGACCCTGCATTTATTATGGACCCCCATAATATCTGTCCTATGCGCAGGTGCAGCCGCTAATTATAGCTGTGAACTAAAGCCCCTAGGTGGCTGCAATGGATAGTCAATGCCATTGACCCCAGTGCACTCGCGAATGACGTCCTGTGGCCAATTGTTTGTTTTTCGAGTTTTCAAACTTTTTCTGGGGAAAGTAAAAGAAAATATTTTACATATCTACTACTATGTTTTGTAAAAACTGATTCCTGTGCCTTATTCTACACGACATGAAGTTCCTTTTGAGCTAGTTCAAAACTAAATTCTATGTAACTCATAATATGAAAAACGAGTTTGTTTCCAATATGGCGTTGTTTGAAATATGGACCCCTTGGGTGCTGGTATTATGGACCCGGGTCCATATTACCAGCAACCGGTTTCGATGATGTAATAATAATGTTTCCGTGAGAAAATGCAATTCCACAGATGATATCATTGTGATACATTTTATTTTCATGTTTTTTAATCCTTTTCTGTTATTCTGGAAGCTAAGAATGCAAGTTGAGAAGAAATCTTTCGCTAGCAAGGACGCTGTGCAGAAGTTGGGATAGGGTGAAGATGGTTCAGGCTATCCAGAAGCTAAGTTGCGGAGAAATGGGACTAAAGGAGACTGCCAGAGTGTTTGGTGTATCAAGAATAACTTTTAGATTATTGGCTTCACAAGTGGATAAGCCAGCAGCAGATTGGTTATAGAAAAACTAGGTTTTGGTTTTGGTTTGGAGTGCTACGGTCAACTTTTGTTATAAAAGGGCTAATTTGACCGATACCTACAGTTTAAAGCTGATTCCGAACGGCTACAAACATCCATGCCATCAGTGAGATTCGAACCCACAGAATCTGAACCAAATGCCAGTGCCCTAGCCATTCGGCCATCACCTGGCACAGAAACTAGGGAGGAAGCCTGTTTTACCTGATTACACTGAAAAAGAGTTAATGTCCTATTTGATAGAGATGGAGTCAATATTTCACGGTCTCACTCGACAAGATGTGAGGAAATTGGCGTTCCGATTGGCTGAACGCAAAAATATCTCCCATCCTTTCATAAACGAAGCAGCAGGGAGAAACTGGCTAAACCAATTCCTCACTCGTCAGACAGATTTCAATCAGAAAACCTAGAGGGACGTCATATGCGTATGCAGAGAAATTCACACGTGAGCAGGTGGCTAGGTTATTTTTATTTCCTGGAAGGCTTGTGTTCTGGGAATCATTTCCAGAATCTTCAATGTAGATCAGGCTGGTTTAAGTGTGGTTCAGTCAAAAGTTTCCCAAATCATCGGGCTGAAGGGAAAACGTCAGGTGGGAGCTCTAACTACAGCTGAACGTGGTTCTCTGGTAACTGTGGTTTGCTG
This sequence comes from Dolomedes plantarius, assembly GCA_907164885.2. Lineage (NCBI taxonomy): Eukaryota > Metazoa > Arthropoda > Arachnida > Araneae > Dolomedidae > Dolomedes > Dolomedes plantarius. Next base: position 121,963,140 of record OU015494.1, on the reverse strand, counting down.
CATGAGTGCTGGGGAAACATATTTTCCACCAATAATGATATTTCCTCGCAAAATCTTAACGGATCAGCTTATGAACGGAGACCCATCCGGAGTAATTGGAAGAGCTCATCCCTCTGGGTGGATACAAGCCCATATGTTTACAGAGATGGCCCAGACCAGCAAGAAGCATCGTGCATCTCCTGTGAAGGTGCATTCCAAGATGACACATGAAAAGAACTTTGGATTCGTTGTGTGATGAGCTTACACTGGACTCATTCTGTGTGCTTCGGAGCCGAAGCTGAGTTTTATATTTGCGACTTTTGTCGCCAAAATTGAAGTTTTTTTATATAGATAATATTTGATGATCCCGCTGTTTAAAAATATATTATTTTTCTTTCCCTTTTTCATTTGAAAACTTTTCTCTTTTCTGTTTCCAGATGTTTAATAAATAGATAAATGATTTTTTTTGGTAAAACAGTTGGGGGTCCATATTACCCTCCACTTTGGGTCACCTGCAAGTTTTGACTTTTTTTCACATATGTAATTGTATACATCTTAAAATTTGATTTAATGGCAAATCCACTTAAGGGTGTTTAGATGATTAGTTATGGAAGAATTTAGAGCCCCAAAATATGAAAATAAGTCTTTGGTATGATCACAGTGAGCCAAAAACAAAAGGGAGGGGGGTCCATAATCCCACATTCTCCTCTACTTTTAGCCATCTTTAATCTGAATTAAATTAATTTTCAGTTATTTTAAGTTAATTTTGTTTTGTAAACTGGTGCAGCCCTCTATCGGCCGGGACGGGAACGAAAAGTTAAACGCAAGTTACCTTCCAATTGACTTCATTTCCTGTCAACTTGATGGGATAATTCATCAAAAAAAAATTTTTAAGTATTTATTAATACATAGAATTGTCAAGTTTATATGATTCAACAGAAAATTTAAAAACATGTATATAAAATGTTCTTTTTATCTTGTAATTATTAGTACATATGTTCATAGCCGCATTCAATGCGCAAACTGCTGTCACTTATTTACCATCGCTATCCGAAATTTTGTAGATTAGTAACTTATTTCCTCTTAAGAAATCTTATTTATTCCCCTTAAGTGTCAGCTCAATGTAATAAACTCATCAGTACCATGCAACTAAGGAATATTATACTTTAGCTCTATTTTCGTTATTTTGCTTGCATTTAAAATAAATATACTTTCTTTTATGTAACAAAATGCATTAGATATAAGCGAGAATCGCATAAATTTTGCATAAAAGCTTCAGTTTAAGTCTGATTAAAGTGATGATAACGAACATGTTATTTCGACGTACCAAAATAATAATAAATATATTTCATAATCATATACATAGTAATTATAATTTATGCATGCTGAGATAATTTAGCAAATAAGGAACTCATCAAATAAGGAGAAAATGGGTGTCCATAAAGAAAAGCGAAAAAACCCCAAACCTTAACATTATTGTGTAAGAGAACGCATGTAACATATTTTTTAAAAAAATTATTGTAATGGAACATTTATATTCAATAAAAAAGCATCGTGAGGCACACAATCAACTATATTTTATATTCAAATAATATTTGTATTCATATATTCATTTATTAAATACTGAATATTTGTATTCTGAAAATAAATGTCGTGAACAAAACATTCACAACTCTTATTTTCTTCCATGCGTTTACGCTTTTTCTTAACTTATTTATATGTACATCTAAATTATTACCCAAGAAGTTATTGAAATACAGGCCAATGAAACAGGTATTTTTTATTTGGGAGTTAATGTTATGGCAGAGAAAAATGCTATAAGGGAAACTGTTTAGTATATATACTACAGTAACAAGGCATGAAATCGGCAACTGACTTGTATTCTCCGTAATATATATAAAGCTTATGCAGAAGCCAAGACTGTCGTTATCACAAGGTGGCACACATCCACTAAAATACTCCATTATCTCGTAAGTGGGAAACGTGGGAGGTTTCATACGGCAATAGGCAATATATGGAGGTAGTTCTATTGGTGGTTGTGGAGCCACACGCAATAGCTTGAACGACAAAGCAGTTACAAGCTACATGCATACCAAATAGGAGCTATTTGGAGCACGGTGACAATGGCTTTGTAGCGTGAACACCTTTCAAGATGTACTAGCATTATTGAGAGCAAATAACCACGCGACGAAATTGTGCTCAAAAAATAAATATGAAAAACAGAAATTTTAATTTAATTTATTTTACGCTAACATTTCAAAGCTGTGAAACTTGCTTTAAAACTTGTTTCATAAATATAACAAAAGCTGACTTGTATTTATTAAAATGAATATTTAAAGTTAATCAAGAAGTCCGGGAGTTTATAAATTAGATTTTACTATTATAAAGGAAATTACATGGAATTCTTTAGATACATAACGTACAGATCCCCGTAAAACAATTCCCTTGGCAAGCTATTTCACTTCATGTTAGGCTTATGGCAATAATACAGGAGAGGCCCTCCAAGATCATTATTTCATCAACTCTCCAGTTCAAAAGCAAAATTCCCGAGTAATGCTAATTATTTTCACCAAGAATACTAGACTTATGAGTGTGGGGCTGACAACACGTCACATAGCTTAAGGATGTACGGAATACTTAATAAAGTGTTATTTAAATAAATTATAATGAATATGAAGTACCGTCAACTGGGATGACTTTTGCCTTTGCGGGTAACTTTGGACCAACAAACGAAAAAAGGTTAACCAATGGCGCACTCATTTGGACCAACTAATGTTGGGCCAAAGTTACCTGCAAAGGCCAAAGTCACCCCAGTTGACGGAACTGTCAATTTGAATAACAATAGTTTAACGACGACAAACTATAAAAGTAGAGGACCTTGAAATTTCTACGATAATCAGATCTAAACATAGATTCATAACCCATGGACAAACTATCTGCATTATTTGCGTGGATTGAAGTCGACTAGAAGCATACAGTTGGTTGCAACAATCAGGAAGTCAGCCAACTGAGCATGGAGTTGGGTGGAATACAGTGGCGCGGTCGTGAGAGGGGGTACTTAGCTCTTTCTTAAATTCTTAAAGTTCTTAGATGTAGCTCTAAGGCTAAGATGAGGAAAGGGCTTATTACTGTACCTGGCACAGTAAAAAAAGAGATATAGCAAGGAAATCAGTAATTTTAAAGTACTAATAAAAATTTAAATTCAAAATATTTAAAAAGGTCTTTAAATTTTATTCTAAAGGCTTTCGAATACAGTATAATTTTATCTACAAATCCTATAAGTGGTAAAATGTTAAATCAATAATAAAAATATAAAATTATTTAAAAAATTATTTTTATAAATTTTCGTACAACTATGACTATTTTACTTATGTCCAAAAAGGAAAACCGAATGCCTTCTCCCATTCAAGATTCCTAAATCCAACATTTGAGCTCATGTCAAGAGGCCGCAGGTGGACGTTCAAGAAAAAAGAGGATTCGTGAAACTAAATCAGATATAAAACATACCATTAACGGACATTGCACAGTAAAAAAGGATACAGCAGAAAAATCAGTTATTTTTAAAGTAACAAAGAAAAAAAATTCAACAAAAGTCAAAGTAATTTTAAGTATTTAAATCGTATCTTGAGTGCTTTAAAAATACAGTTTTATTTCTTTCGGTTATAAGTGATAAATAACTACATTAATAATAAACCTTTCAAAATTATCTTTTTCAAATTATTTTTAAAAATTCCCAGTAGAAATATGAATGCTTTACTTATGTCTAAAATTGTAAAATATAATGCTTTCTTCCATTCAAGATTTCTATATCTGGCATTTGAGCTCATGACAAGAAGACGCAGGTGGACGTTCAAGAAATAGAGGATTCACGAAACTGGATCAGATATAAAACATACCACTGACGGACACTGCACAGTTAAAAAGGATAAAGTTGAAAAATCAGTTATTTCAAAGTTACTCACAGACATTTTTTAACTAAAGTCAAAACATTTCAAAGTCATTTACATCCACGACACAGGAAAGTTTTTAAATGATCTTAAAAATAATGCGCAAGAAAACTATCATTTCAAAAGAAGAAACTTCCATTTGTAATTCCTATCTTATATGCAAGCTTTTTTTTAGAAATTTAATTAATATTCTTATAAAAATTCACTATTTTTGATACAGTAAAAATCTGACAATTAAAAATAAGACTTCCTTTTTTTAAAAAAAAAACAACGCTCTTATTAGCTGCATATAAAATTTTATTCAAAAACTTTCTTTTAGTCACTTAAATTTATTTCACATAACAGTTAACTTAGGTCAATAAAGAAAAGTAAAGGAAAAAATATAGTTAAAGACATGAGCGGCGTAAACAAATTTACAGGGGAATAGAAGATTCGATTAAAAAAATTGTCGTTTTAATTAATTTTTATTCACCACAATGGAGTTAAATCTGTCTCGATCAATCTTAAAAATAATTAAATGTAGTTGCTTCATGATTTTTTTCATTTTGCTTTATTTTTTTTAACTTGAATAGTAGCTGGATAATAAATACAACATTTATTATTGAAAAATTATAATTTCGTGCGGGCTTAATAATGTTATTTTAATTAAATCTTACTAGCTCTCTAATAACATAGATTACAACAACAGTAAATGTATTAAGAAATAATACCTAAAATATTTTTTATAAAAATTGTTAAAAGCATAATTTTGAACTAAATCAAGAAATTTAATGGACTGAAAAGAAAAAAAAAATCTGGTACATGAAAAGTGTGAGAGTACGGATTTTGAACCCACGGAACTCTCCGGAGAAAATGCTTACCCTTGACATATGAGTTGTATATTTAACTGTCTCTTTGGGCGTTGGCAGGTATTGAAGAAAAACAACTAAATTTTAAAGTAGATACAAAAATTTCAAGCATCAGACCGCAGATGTCGATATAAGTGCTGGTTAACACAATGGGTGCAATAATAATTTGAAAGCCTTGAAGTAAAAAAGCACATGGCTAAACAGAAACTGTAAGACTTATTGTTTATGCATAACAGGTTAAAAAAGTCCTCCCTCAAATTATTTGCTCTTCCACTATTTCTTTTCTCATCTACCGTATATTCTCTACTTAGAGATGTCCCATCGCTCAATTGTGATTTTTCACGTTATAAAGAAAATTCGTCGAATACAAATGAAATCAAAATGTAAAAAACACATTGGAAGGAAATGAAAAAAAAAGATGTGAAAATGATGTTATATATATATATATATATATATATATATATATATATATATATATATATATATATATTAAAATTAATGCATAAGAAATGTTAAATAAAAACAGTTTAAATACAAGGCAAATAAAGGAAAACGAAACGCGCTATAGCTAGGGCAATTTTAGAAATTTCTAAACTGTAAAATTTTATATGTTCCTTAAAACTCCTAAACAGTGTAAAAAAAATATTTTTTCTGTAGAGGTTTTTCAAGAGAATATTTTTAATTCCTCCCTTCTCCCATGCCCACACCATATAGTATATCACCGGACTAAAATACTTTAAACCAAAACTAACTCCACTTGAGATTTTACATACTATGGAAAACGGATATCAACGCCGAATACTATATTTTATATCATAAATATTATGTTTATACAAGCGCAAACTGGAATCGTAATTTTAGAAAAAAAAGGTGAACTGCATTTAAATATGCATTTAATTTAATGATATATATCACAAATATGTGTTAGAATAGATAGTTTAACTTTTATCCGGTATATATCAACACACAATATTTGAAATATTTTATATTATTTCAATAAATGGAAATATACCTTTCTCCATATGAAACTGAAAAAAAATTTCACATATGCGATTGCAATTTTTTGATATATATATATATATATATATATATATATATATATATATATATATATATATATATATATATATATATATATATATATATATATATATATATATATAATACTGAAACATATCTAGGGATAAAAATTCAGAACCTTTAATATCAAAAATAACCTCGCATGGGTTCGTCAAAATCCTTGTGTTCTAGAATTATACAAAAACGTGAATTTCCTTGACTACAGCGATTCTCAGACGTTTCCGCTAAGTGCACCCTATCTCTAATACATACGAATTCCGGTTTCAAAATCCACTTAGATAAAGTAATTCTTAACTTTATCAACTTCTTGAATGCGCTTTTGATAAGTAGCTCTATAAAACTAGCTATCACGAGATTTTATTTTTCCGTGGGTTTTGAAACACAGCATTTCAGCTAAGCTGCATATTCTGATACGAGTTTTTACACTTAAATGAATATTCATGCATTTTGAAACAAGTTAATCGAGTGTGCATATTGGTACTTTGCTTAAATAATGACTCTTCACTTATTTTCACGTTCCTTATCACACATTTTATTTCCTTTAATAATCCAAATATCTCCTGAGCACATAAATGTCTGTAGATGCCCAGTCATGTTAGTGACACCATGTTCAAGTTACTTTTAATTTTCTCTTTGCTTCACTCAGCGACTACAATTTAGTATTAATTTTGATACTAAATATGTCTACTACTCATCATAATTTTGGGCAGTTTGACGTCATATATATAACTTGACTAGCTGAAAACCGGCACTTCTCTACAGAATAAATTCAAATTAAATACAACGGTCAATGTATGCAATTGATACCAATATATATATATATATATATATATATACCCTGTCACAAAAAATATATGCACCCAGAAGGAAACGAGCTACTATCACGAAATTCAACATATATGTAGTGTATGGGGAGATAAGCAAATTATTACAAATTCAGAATAACAGACCGTTTTTTAAGAAGATATGGCATGATAAAGGTTACAAATCAATAAGTAGTAAATCTATCTCTGGCAGCTATACAAGCCGAAACACGGCGTGGCATCGAATCAATGAAGGTACCTATGACCTCCTATGGAAGATCATGCCATAATCTTTGCTACTGGGCAGTTAATTCACCAGTATTCCAGGAGGGCCGCAGTTGCCTTCCAAGCATGTCCCAGACGTGCTCTATTGGGGAGAGGTCTGGCGACCTGGCAGGCCATGGGAGTACGTCATATCCTTGAAGACATTGTTGGGAGAGTCGCGCAGTATGTGGACGAGCGTTGTCTTGCTAATAAATGACACCTGGGCGACTTGATAGCATAGGCAGTACAAAAGGCGTTAAAATCTCGTCCACGTAACTGCGTGCCGTCAAAGTGCGTTGAAGGACGACTAGAGGTGATCGTGTGTCCCAACAAATCGCTCCCCACACTGTCACACCTTGTGTAATCGCCGTATGCCTCTCGACAACAAATGCCGGATCGGACCGGTGGAATGGCCGCCTCCACACGCGTATGCGCTGGTCATCAGCATTGAGACTGAATCGGGATTCATCGCTGAAGATCACACGCCTCCAGTCGGTCACACTCAAGCTTGTCCGAATTCGGCAAAAATTCAATCGACACTGCCTATGATGTGGGGTCAGTGTTAGACTTCTTAATGGACGTCGGCTCCTTATACCTGCGTCGGTCAGTCGTCTCCGAATGGTTTCCATTTATACCACCGGATGTCTGGATGGTGGTAAATGGCGTCGAACCGATTCTAGCGACGTTGTTGGTGCGGACGGGACCACTCTTATGATTGTGCGATCCTTGCGCACATTTGTGTTCCTGGGATGCCCTGACCCCAAAATTTTAGTCATTTGCACATCTCTTACCATACTACGTTCCTGCCAAGTTGTGATAGTAGCTCGATTTCTTCTGGGTGCATATAATTTTTTGTGAAAGAGTGTATAATAAATGCAATGATCAATGTATGCAATTGATGTAAAAAAAAAACAGAAAAAATATTTATAAAAAATCGTAAGAGATATTTTTATAGACAAAATAATGTAGAAGAAAATATTCAGATTTTATTCTACATTATTTTGTCTATAAAAATATCTCTTACGATTTAGGAATTTTTAGGATCTTTCTCGTTATATAAATTTCATAACCCTCAGATTATTATTTTAAATGCAAACTTAAAAAAAGTTACTATAACAGCTAGGTCCAGCGGTTTGCTCTGTGCGTTATATGTCAGTCAGTCAGTCAGTCAATCAGTCAGTCACGGAACTGTTTTATATATATAGATGGATAAAAAGCATGAAATTACCATGAAAAAGAGGCAAGGATTTGGCCAATCAGCGAGCTAATTTACTGTAGAACGTTTTGTTCTTTGGAATTTACAGTTCCAACAATCATATTTGTTTTCAATCAGGTTGAAAACCGGAAATGCTTACATTAACGCGAAGTGTTTATCTGCACTTCAGAATATATGCTTATCGTAAGTGACTTATACAATATCTGAGGTAGTGAGAAGTAAATTTGTTAGAATTGAGCTCAAGCTACTGTCAGCTGATAAATTATATCACAGGTTAGCGTAGGTGTTGCTCCGATTAGAAACTGCAATAAAGACCTTGTTTGGGGCCCTTCAGTGGTTTCGTTATTAAAATACGTATAGAGTAACAAATGCAGAGGGAAGCCATTACTTAATGTCACACGTTTATATTAGTGTTCTTAAATCTTAAACAATAAATACAGGTTACGATATTTATTTGGGCTGTTAAAGCAGATTTGAACCACAAAAATTATTTTCCAGTACTATCAAAAAAGAGAAGTAACCGCATAATAATTATCTAATTAGCATTACATTAACTAAAACAACCACTGTTTCTGTATAATAATCCTGCCTGATTGATTCAGAATGCATTCACAATTAACATTAAATAACCTACTGTCTCACAAAATCAACAATTTTATCTAATAAGTAGTCATAAAGCAAAATTACTTACAGCGCAATAAGAATTGGAATAAGACCTAAGTGCCTAAGATTTACTGTTTCCATGAAAATATATTTGAAGCCCACACGCAATCGATTGATCTTTCATGTCCTATTCACAAACTTACTTCACGCACATGTATGCCATTAGCACGCATTCATACAACAGCAAAGAGCGCAAGTGGGGAGGGGGCCATTGTTCTTATTTTGGTTCAAGTTCAAACAAATCCACAATGGGCTCTAAGAGAAAATTAAGTTGAGGCAACAAGAAAGGTCACATGCATCTTGCGGGAAAGAATTGAAGCAGAAGTGCGTAATATCAGTATGACGCAAGCTGAGTAGATTTTTGTTAAACTATTTTCCTGTTGTGGTTTTTAATAGGATCACGTACATATCTAGAAAACGGTATTTGTTACTTATATAATATCTTAGATAGTGAACATAGTAACGAATATACCTAGTAAAGAAAGCATCTTATTATTATTTAATAAACCTCCAAATTCACAGTCAGAATCTTAAAGGTTATACAAAATTTGCATTAAGGCTGCTATGTACTAAGAAAAAAATCGTATTTCCCTTTTCCTCTTCTTGCAGACTCTTGTGGTGGAAGGAGTCCAGTTGACAGTTCGAGAATTCCACCCCTCTTAGGATTGACATTTTGAGGGATTTTAATGGATCTCTCTCTATAGGGGGGTTAAACGCCGCCCCCAATTTTTTATTTAAAATATATTTTTATCAACTATTTACAGGTACATAAATGCTGGTAATCAAATAAAATTGGTATTGTCAGATAGCCTGAACTTTTCTGCAAAGCGCTGCAGGATTCATTTCATAAATTTCTTCCACCGAAGGAATTTATGAGCGTTTAAAACACACTATACCAGATTTTTTCCCGAATAATTTAAATTTAAAAATATTAATTGCATTTTGAAAAATGTAGACAAATGTAAAATTTCTTTCTCTATGGCGGAGTACAATTTTTAAAAAAAGATCTTTGAATCCAAGTCGGCAATCCGTGGACAAATCTTCTCCATAGGTTAACATTGAGGTGAGTGAATTCAATGGGGTTAGTACATAGCAGCCTTAAGCACAAGGGCCAGACTGTTTTTAAATGGTGGAGAATGACGAGATCAGAGCAAAGTACTGAGGATGCATAGGGACTGAAATTTTCTCAAATGACGTGACTAAATATAAAAATTAAACAATTCCTCATGAATATATTTAAGTATTTGTAAAAATATTACGGTAACTAAACTAGGAGTTGTCAAAAAGAAACTCTCCGAATTTTTTACAGAAAAGCAAACCTTTAAAATACGCTTGCAGGCTCATAATAAACGCTGATACACTTATAGACTTGAAAAACTTCCGTTAATTTTCGTGAGTTACCAAACTTTGCAAGGTTAGAAGAGAAAGGTTGGTTATTTTTTTATTTCATTGGATATCATCAAGTTGTATTGTCTAGTGCGAATTGAAAATTGAAAAAAAAGGCATTACAGTCTCGCACACAGGAACTACTTTATTTCAAACATTAATTTAGATAAAAAAAAAGGATATTCTGTGAAATAGCACAAATCGTTACGATTTAGACATTTATATCTATGACCAATGCATGTGCCCTAGTTTCTCACTTCATAGAAAAGTTTGAAAACAAAAACGAAAGCGCATCAAACAGATATTTCAGAAAACTTTTTTGCTGTGCCACTCTCAGAAACCCATACACAATGAGTTCAATCTATAAAAGGCTGATATTAAGTTTGATTAAAGAAAGAAGACCCTAAAACAGATTTACATGACAAGACTTAGAAAAGGTTGATAAAATAACATCTTAAAAAAAAACGAGTGGTGAAAGATATAATTTATCGATCATTAAATTCCTGATCTATTACAATCAACGTACTTAAAATATATTTTCTTTTACACCGCGTTAACTTCCATGTGGAATCATGTAAAACATCGAAAATTTTCAAAAAGCTGTATTAAAGAATTTAACGAAAACCTTGTGTGAAAAAATACTTAAAACGACAGTCAATTTTAACTGCGAAATGATAAAACAAAACAAGCTGATACGTAAAAAAAATACTCCCCTGTAATAACTTTCAGATACTTTATTTTTAATTTACGTCGATCACATATTCATAATGACATATGGTGACAGTTTCAATACACTTTTTAGTTTATTCTTGTCACGTACAGAAAGGGAAATAGGGAGATTGTTATTCTGAATATATTTTTTTTATCAAATTTACCATATAAAGTGGTTATGAATAATAAATTTTCAAACATTTTAAATATGTATTAAACCCTCGCATAATAGTGGAATTCGTCCCACGTCTGAAAAGCCAAGAGACACTTTCGTTGACTTTAGTAAGCATTTAATTTTACTTTACTATCAATCCTATATTAGAGATAATTATGAGCTCAGTTTTATAAGTCCGAGCGCGAATGATTTTTGGTTAGAGGGATCCTGAGTTCGCCTTGGCCTTTATTTCTGAAATGTTAAAGGTTTTTTTTTTTCAGGATGCTTCATTTATTCATATATTAGCTGTTTATCTTACGATGCCCGGGTATTTGTGTATCACAATTTTTTATTACGCAGAAAAAGAATAAATTCTATTTATAGTTTAAAATATAAGTAATTTTATTTACAGGTATTTAAAAGTATATGTACAGAATACGAATTATAAAGTAAAATTAGAAATTCATTATAATATTAATTTAACTCAAAACTTGATTATAAACAACATTTTTAGTTTCCCTTATTCATTCCAGCGACCCGGAGAACTATGGATTAGACACTAGTCTCGGTCATTTTGGACATTTTGTTCCCCCCTCCCCCTCTACCAGTGCTGATGGGGGCTGAACTTCCACTTAAACGGCGTTGGGAGTCACTATTCATCTCAACGACCTCAAAAACTATAGATTCGAAACTACTATTGGTCATTTTGGACATTTTATATTTACCCCTTCTTCCCCCCTCCCTCGCCCCGAATGGTGATAGGAGGCTGAGTTTGCATTTAAATGGCATCGGGAGTGTCCCTATTCATCTCAGCGACCCTGAAAACTACGGATTCGACACTACTCTTGGTAATTTTGGACATTTTAATTATTACCCCTCCCCCCCTTCTCCCCTCCTCCATGATGATTGGGGCTGAACTTGCACTTAAACAGCATCCGGAGTATCAGTATTCATCTCTACGACCACGAAAACTATTAATTCTACACTACTCTGTCATTTTGGACATTTTACATTCCATCTTTTGAACTTTACTGCTACGTGGGCTCGAATCCTTGTCGCGCCTACGGTTACGTCAATACCATTACAGTATATATACATATTCATAAATATGGAACTATATGAAATTTATTAACGTATATATAATATTTAGTCAATCTGTCCAAACAGTAATGGAGCATCCTGAAAAAAAAGAGAAAAACCTTAATATTTCAGAAATAAAGGCCAAGTCGAACTCAGGATCCCTCTAACCAAAAATCATTCGGGCTCGGTTTTTTAAAACTGAGCACATAATTAGCTCTAATATAGGATTGATAGTAAAATAAAATTAAATGCTTACTAAAGTCAACGAAAGTCTCTCTCGGCACTTATCCTCGCTGTTCGCATTTTACAAACTAAAGAACTCTAATTTTTTTTTAAGCTTTTGACGAGTATATTAGCCAATATTCGAGCTCCAAAAATTTGAACTAGGTTAATTGGAAAATTACAGTGACTCTAAAAAAGGTATGCTGAAATTATAGCTAAAAATTTACTTTTATTCATCACATGGCGTTATTGACAATATATCAGAGACCGGCTGACAAAAGCAACAAAAAAAGTGTATATTTTATGAACTATTAACCAAGCAGACTGTTTTATTATTTGATATATCTAATATTCTGTACAACAGCGCTGTCCAACTGGCGGCCCGCGAGTTATAGTAAACTTTACATCAAATTTTAAATAAATATCTGTATACATTTAAAATATAAAATTTTAAAAAAATATATATGAGATTTTTAGATAATAGTAATAATTCAACCGTCTACAACAAGAATTATAAAAATGCTAATGATGAATAAATATGGTTGTTTTATGGTCATTCGATAAAATTAATCCACGCTCTATGCAAGTGTATCTGTTTACGCGCTCTCTACCACCACCAAGTCGCCCGCCCGAGCGCGCTTCTTCTTTGCGCATTGTCCGTTTTTGTCCGTCTCAGAAGGAGCGGTGGGGATTGTAGCCGCGGCTGCATTCTGGTATCACTGTTGCCGAGGGCCGCTTATCTTGATCAACAGTAGTTAACGGACTTTTATGTTTACATCTACCGTGGGTTATTTGCCATTCTGTGAAATGCAATAAAACACAATTAACTGAATTTCATATTTATTCGTTAATTGAAACAATCCTTAATTATGAGTGCTTCTAAGAAAAGAAAGATTGATACTGAAAATCGAGAATTTCAAGAACGATGGGAGGTTGATTATTTATTTATTCTTAACAAGGGCAAGCCACGGTGCTTGGAATGTTTACAGACTGTAGCTTTGTGCATAGAATACAACTTAAAGCGCCATTACCAATCAATGCATGAAAAAAGTATCATTCGTGCACGGGAGACTCGAGAATAACATTAGTAAAAATATTGAAAAAACAGCAGAACTATCAAACGAATTATTTTACCCAAGTAACAAATTCTCAAGAAACATCAGTAGCTGCATCGTTTGAAGTTTGCTTAGAAATTGCAAAAGCAAAAAAGCCTTTTTCGGATGGAGAATTAATTAAAAAATGTGCCATAAAAATGGCTCAAGCTTTTAATAATAACGAAATGGCAAAAAAATTTCAAACCAATAGATTACAAAACCTAATCAATAATTGCTGCTATTTTTCCGTAGCATTGGACGAAAGTACAGACATTTCCGACACAAGTCAAATGCTTATTTTTATAAGAACCGTAAATGAAGACTATGATTATTGAGAAGAACTTTTAAAATTACGATCATTACACGGAACAACAAAAGGTGACGATACTTATAACGAATTAAAATGTGCAGTATCTCCGTATGGCGGATTTGACAAGTGTACCGCTATTGTAACTGACGGCGCCAGAGCTATGACGGGCAAAAACATTGGGCTCGCAGGACTCTTACAAAAAGAAGGAATAAATTGTCAAATGTTCCATTGTATTGTGCATCAGGAGGCATTATGTGGTCTTTCACTAAAACTAAAAGACGTAATGGACAAGGTTTGCAAAATAACAAATTTAATTCGTGGCGGAAATCGTTCTCTTACACATCAAAAATTTAAAACTTTTTTGGACGAACTGCAAGCTGAGTATGGTGAATTGCTTTTACATAGTAATATTCGCTGGTTAAGTGCGGGAAAATGCCTGAAGAGATTTTTTTCACTTCGAAAAGAAATTAATTCTTTTTTTAACGGAAGTTGGCGTCGATGAAGATTTGACAGCAAATTTAGGTGATAAAAATTGTCTTTGTAATGTCTGTTAGGAAAGCAAGTGAACAAATTATTTAAATATTTTGAATAAATGCTTGCAAGGAAAAGATCAAGATGTGTGTTGTCTCTATAAACATGTAACAGGATTCAGAAATAAATTAAAATTGTGGAAGTTAAATTTTCAGGAAATAATTTTTTTCATTTTGAATGTTGCAAAGAGATGTATGAAGAAATGAAGGTCTGTAACATAGAAGTGAATTTTGACATTTTTTAAACTAAATTAGATATGCTTATTGAAGATTTTAATAGAAGATTTTCTCAATTTGAAGATTTAAAGATGAGTATTAATTTATTCAGTGATCCATTCTATATCGATATTACCTCAGTCGAACCTAAATATCAAATGGAATTATGCGACCTTCAGGCTGACCCATTCATTGCATCACGTGGAGCAAATGGAATACAAGTGTTCAAACATTTGGATAAAGAAAAATATCTAAAAATGAGAGATTTTGGGACTTCAAATCATTTCTATGTTCGGAAGTACATATATCTGCGAGCGTGCATTCTCTGACATGAAATATATAAAATCAAAATTTAGAAACAGCTTGAAAGACTCCACTCTTGAAAATATAATTAGAGTTGCCACAACAAATATTGATATGGACATAAAAGAAATTGTTGCTCAACAACTACGGCCACAATGCTCACATTAAATAGCTTAGGCTTAATAATATTCTAATTTTATTGTGTTTTTATTATTTCTTGTTATGTATTATTTTTAAGAATAACATTGTTTTGTCCGTTACTATGTGATATTTCATTTTAACAATAAATATAACGCAATATTTATTATGCAAAAATATAAACTTTATTGTCAAAAAAATGTTATTATCTTTGACTTTATTTTTTTCGTATAAATTAAATAACTTTTGAGTTGACATGAACTGACTTTTCATTTTCCTATCCTTTTCGGCCCGCGAAATATTTGCTAAAGAAAAAATGGCCCGCTGGCTAAGAGAAGTTGGACAGCGCTGCTGTACACCATTTCTTCATTTTTAGAAGGGGAATCAGGATGGATATTGTCAATAATTACTATATGAGTGGGTCGAAGGATTAAATAGTGAAAAAAAGGGATCTAGGCATATTATTTGTCCTCTCTTTGCACTATGCCACTTTTTTCAATTGGAGGCATTTGTACGCTATATACGGTTGGTTGTTCTGGTTCGTTTAAGCCAGTGGTTCCCAACCTTGGGTACGCGTACCAGTACCGGTACGCGAATGATTTTCCAATTTGAAACAAAAATCTATTAAAAATCTGTAGTACGAAAAAAGAAAAGAAATGACTATAACAACTAATAATCCATACGTTTTAATATTTTAGTTTGGAATTTCTTATCCATTGTTTGTGCTGTCATATTTTATTGGAATTTACCTAATCTCAAAAGATGCCGTCTACGCCTGAATGTGTTATCTATGACCACCCCATAAAAATTTGGCACTCGCCTGCGAATTAATACTGTGTCTATAACTGTGTTTCCGAATTATAACTGTATCTGAGTTCTACTAAAAATTGTGTTTTGTGTTTCAAACATCTATAAATTAATTGCATATTATTAATCAATAGTTATTGTATTATTAATAAATATTAAGAAGCTGTTAAGGTAAGTGTACTAAACTCAGGAGATTTATTTAAAATGATTTTTTATATATCCTAATTTATTTTGTTCTCCATTTCATTTTATTCCCCATTTCAAAAATTTTGGTCTACCGGTACGTCATCAAATTGTTTACAACGTACAGGTACGGTACTATAAAAAGGTTGGGAACCCCTGGTCTGAGCTCTTATGCACGACAAATACACTATATTTCAAGACAATAAACACATTTAAATATATCATCTGTTTTGTTTACGCACCTCAGGAACTCTCTGCAGGTACCGAGGGGGAGACAATTTTGAACGAATATTAATTAAGCTGATAAAATCCAATCATCAATTTAATATTCGAGGGCACACCTGCTTTCAGATGGAAATGGAAGATACAATGGAAAAAACATATGGGCGAGTTGTATAACGCGTCATCACAGCTCGCACGTAAAACAGAAAGTTCCCGTTAATGCACCTGCTTCCCCGACGAATGAATGCAGTTGATCTTGGCAATGGGCACTGTGTTACGTCAACAAATTCCCCTGTGTTACGTGGGAGAACTGCGAATGCCAAGATTGCGTACCCATGTGAATTAACATTAACATACCGAGGGCTTAATTGAGGGTTGTATAATTTTGGGGGGAGGGGAGTTGGGTTGATTACCTATAAAATAATATGATTAAATTATTGTTACAAATATAAGCGTGATGAGATAGATATATATATATATTCATAACACAGTGCCTTATTAAAAAATAGTGTAAATTTATTTTAATACACTTAAATAATAAAATGAATATCATTCAGTAAATTTCTTATTGTTAGTTTTCAAAAAATGTTTTACATTTGATGGAACATAAAGGTATGTTAAGCGTATATTTTCACAGAATCACTTATACTTACGAATCATAGACTGTAAATCTTCCGAGACTTTTACCCACTCTACGTGCACCCCACCCCCCGTCAATAAAAAAAAAAATCCCATATAAAAATGCATTTCTTTTATACTTTACATAATCCAGAGCCTAAATTAGAAGGATTTTCTTGTATTAATTAATTTTTTTAATAAACAATTTTATGTTAAATAGAGTCTCTTTTACGTAAACTATATGATAATATGAATCATACCAATACTCACTGCTATAGGTTTTAATCCTTTATTCAGCGGTGGAGAGTTTCCAAAGCACATTTAACGCTACTTTTTACATTTTTATCGTTAACTGTTGCCAATGAATGCATACTCACATACAAAAAGAGTTCATTTGGTTGAAATAAAATCCCCTAACACTGTCGGTGTAATTTTAACTCAAATATCTAAGGTCGATCGTTAACCAATATAAATGTAACATGGACGTCACGACAAAATAACATGATGCAAAACGTATTAATACACACAAAAAATGGAGTAGAAATAGGTTAAAAAGGTTTCAGCTGTGCTTAACCTTTAAGTGATTTATTATGGATTATCTCGAGCTCCGAAGAAACTGATACGATCACTAAGATTCTTCAACGGAAAAAATGAACTTTTCGTCGATGAAGACAAAGTATTTTCCATTTTGCATGAGTCCAAACTCACATCTATACTGCTTTTGATAAAGGAAACAAACAACAATAAATTAAAGTTTTTAGAATATATTGAAAACCTATTAAACAAGAAATAAATCATGATTTTATCAAGATTTATAAAGGGATCATAAATTTTATGCGTTACGTTGATTATCTATAGCATAAAATTAAGATAAAATTCTTAATACAAACATAACCGTGATCAGATATATGTTAAATTTCCGGTATTTAATTGGATAGAGAGAGAATATTTCCACGTAAAGAATAAAGTTTGATAATAGATCGTTACTACATGAGAGATTACATTGTTGATGAAATTATATAATTAGATACTTATCAAAGAGCTAAAATACCTGCGACAGTTCAAAAATTTTCTCTTTTCCTTGGATGTGATTTAAGATAATTCACAGGAACATTATATCACACAACAATGACTTTGATGTACACTGAGTTAAACATTTAAAATTTGAGTAATGGAAAGTACATCTATAATATGACAAAAATTTCCTAATAATTTCCCCACATTAATAGCATAAACAGTTTCATACTATGATCTCTGATAAAAATAAAAGAGAATAACTCTATCAGAAGATGGTAACTCCAGAAAAATTTAGCTTTTGCCTAAGTAATTGCAGAATACCAAAACTAAAATTTTGAACAGGAAAAGTAAAAGGGGTTTAAAAAAAAAAAGCCTGTCAGTTTAAAAAAAAAATATTCTTGACAATTATTTGATATTCAACTTTTTTTTTCTTGAAATGTTGGGAAAATAAATAAATAACACAATGATAGATTTCGTGTATTTATCACTACGTTCTACAGTAAAGTAATTAAAAACATTCAATAATGTGAACTCATTCGGACATATAAAACGAATAAATAACGAGGGAACAAATTGAAATTTACAATTTTAATTGGTTATGTACACTGCACACAATAACTCACTTTAAATTACTCGAACTCAAAGCAAATATTAAATTCACACTAAAATTATTCGGGATAAACGTAAAACACTAAATTTACAAGAAATTAATTTTCAAGCGAATTTTGACACACTGAACACACTTTCACCCCCGAAATTCTTTCTTTTAACCTCCGTACCCAAACATTTACATTTCACATCTGTATTTTGAAACAGTATTCCTTAGCAAGGGAACGAAAATGTTTGCTTTAATCGCTCCTCAAACGGAAACACGTGCACTTCTAAGAAGTGCGTTCTTTAGCGATCATTCCACCTGGAAAATAAGGAGGATCATTGTTCGTCCCTTAACATCCCCTTTAGTATCCCCGCCCGATGTTTAAACTTACCCCCACCACCACCACCCACCACCCCCCGCCTATGATCAAACAGTATGGACGAGGCAAACGTTCAACGAGAAAGACGAGACAAATCTGGGATGACAATAAAAGTATTGGCGCAAATCTAACGGCGAACTTCGGAAGTCAATTCGCGCACAAAGCAATCTATTAGTAATGAAATTAAAGCACACAGATTATAGTTTGCAAACTTAATAGCAAATTATGGTTGTTAATGACCTTCGTAAATTCATTTCTGATAACGGCTGTTAGAGGACAAGATAGACTGATACCATACATAATTATCGGGATTTACACCCATAATATAATTTAACTAAATATATTTAAAACTTGCTCATAAATAAATAAAAGCTCTGCAAATTCTATTTGCAGTAGGGCAAAAGATATTGTAAATATTTCCCAGGATTTTATATACGTTTATAATTTGATTCATAAAATGAACGCCAAAAGAGAACGCGGAGCACAAAATTTCTGATCTTTCCTTTGCATTATTTTTACATAATGATACTCAGACAGTTGATTAAAGAATAAGTTAAAATGATTTATTTTCAAACTTACTTTGAATATGATTAAAATAGAGGAAATATATAAGCTTTTAATGAAATCTAACATTTATTTAGCGATTAAATTTTTTCTAAATGTCACTAGAGTTTCTCTAAGCAACATAATTCTTATGTAGGAAGAATTGCGTGCGGTTCCTTTAGTCGATATGAATATTTAACCACCAAAATTATGTGCCAAAACTTTAAAATTGATATCCAAATTGGACCTTTCCGTGCAGTTACGCCTGCATACCCAGTAGCTCACACATGAACTCATGTTCGAAATGAATATATGAATGATATTTGAAGGAGTTTTAATACAGGTCATTTATTTGAATATTTAATGATTACATTAATGTGTATTTGTTTTATCTAAATATTTAAAGCATTAGGTTTGTGACGGAAAACAGAGAATATGTACAAAAATGTTTTTATGAGTACACTAAAAGTATTACAGGAAAACATAGGTAAAATAAGACAAAAAACAGACCGCACGGAAATACATTGAAAAAAATAAAATTTATTATTATTCTTGTAACGCAGGTGAATATCCAGTATAATGTGATTTATTATTAGGTAAATTCAGAAAAGCGGAAAATTTTGTATTCTATACCAGACATTTCTCTTCTTACATCTTGCATTCAGGTATTACGATAAAATTTGCAAATTAAATTTTTTCTATCATTTTTATAGCTTATTGGTAATCTGCAAAAGCTTCAGTCTTGTTTATCAATTCTTATACATGTAGACATACGAAAATTTACTTTGAAAATATGGACATACTTTTTGCAACTTATGTAAGCACTAAATAATTATGGAAATAATTTTTGTTTATAGGGGGGGGGATTTATAGAAAACTCCCCCTAATTTATTCTTAGACTACACGATATAGCCAATAAGTTGCGGAGAATAATTTCTTTTTGACGAACTTTATTCAAATAACCAGTTAGTTGAAATATGAATCAAAATTAATTAATTTGAGTACATTTCGTCAGACATGTTTCTAACCATTCGTATTTACTATTCTTCAATTGCATTCATAATATTAAAATAAGCAATAATTTTAGCATAAAAAATTAAGGTTGAAATCAAGCAAAAATGCAAGATAAATTATGGATTTCTATCAAACATAAAACTATTTATTACAGTAATTAATATCCGAAGAAGTTCAAACAATAAACTGCAGAAAACGTCAGACTTGAAACAGAAACTTCAAAGCACTGCACCTGCTATTTTACAGTTACAGTCTAACGTGACGAACTCAGCTGTGTCAACACCATTAAGAATGCAATGAAACGGGGAATTTCTATAATCCTAGAGCTAAAGAATTAATTGACCCCCAGAGATAATTGCACTTCAATAGTTTTTGCTTTAAGAAGCTATTTTTTCTTTCGTATGATTAAATGCGTATCCTCATTAATGAGAATACAATATTCAATAATTCTAGGCACATTGGAGTCACCCATACAGAAATAAATTAACAAACTGAGGGTTGATACACCGAATTTCTTTATTGTCAGTAGGTTGACATTTCGTGTATAGCAGAAGGAAAAAATTAAGAATAAAACTGAAATTGATTGCAATAATATCGTCATAAGTTGTAAACAAAGAAATATTACAAACTCATTTCTGAAGGAGAGAAATAAAATTCAATGTTAGTTTTGACATTTTATTAAAATCCCATTAGAATTACTGTATGTAGTACATTAAAAACCACTAAATAGTTCATTTTAATACGTTATTTATGTCATTCTTAGATTATTTGAGTTTTTCTTGCCCACTCGGGGAGGGGATTAAGTACAGTATTTATTACTTTTAATTAAAAAAGCAACATTGAATCTATCATCTTATTAAGCAAGATTTAAGAAATGTCATGGCAAGAACAGTTAAGAGTGATACCATAGCAAAACTAGAAAGCTAACTTATATTTCAGAAAGTAGGTATGCTTTTAGAAGCCTTCATGCACTTAAACCTAGTCAAGTTGGATATGCCAAACTGGACTTGAATGTTTTCTCTAGATTATGAGTAGCCGAACGTCAAATTTTATAATTAACTTATTATATTTAAATTTTATAGCAATAGTAAACTTAATAGTAAATCAAATTGATAAGTATTCCAAGTACGATAGGCTCAACCAAGAATGGAGCTTACTCCATCAGCTTACTTGACAGGTTGGTGTGCTTACACCACGAAATTACACTATAATCGCTTTTACTGAACCTCTGAAACTTGATCAGATGACCATATATGGTTAAATGGTCCATCATATAAACTTTTAAACAAAATGTATACGAGATCTGAAGATTTATATTTCCAGATTACCAAAAGCAAGGTTTATTAAATATTTTTCACCATTAAATGAAGTAAACATGATATATATCTACTTATCATTAACAATCAGATAAAAATTAAATCAATCATTTTTCCCTAACGGTAGCATGACTAGTTTTAAATTTAAAACTTATTACAGACACCTATACATGCTAAATTTTACTAGAGATCGAATCCTATAAAATTCAGGGACATAGCACAGATTATGGTAGAATTATTTTAACGCGATGAAAAATTTCATCAAATGGTTATGGCGAAATACTCCATGTTTCCTTTAATTCAGAAAAATTATAAAACTCGTTCCATAAAGGTAGCTACATCTAAATCAGAAACGCAAAAGGAATTACTTTTCAAATTCACGCAAATTGAAATCCAATAAAATTGTAAACATATACGGTGATTAACAGCTTCAAGCTCTTTCAAACCATTCCAGGAAATTCAGAGATTTCCGATAATTATTAACAGTATCATTCTCAGTATTGTACATAATTAAGGTTCTTAAATATTGCTAGCTCTTTCACAGTGGTCAGCAATACGCTGAAGGCTTTAAAACAATCGAGGCCACATAAAGAATAAAACCAACAGATAAAAATTATCACAAAATATTTTACATCAATTTTTCGAATATTTATTAGTCCTGAATATTTTACCCATATTTAATGCTTCTCAGACTAACATTGGCATCGCGTTAATATGAGAAAAATACCAAACGTATCTCTCTTCTAAATACTACTTTAAAATGTTTTAATAAAACTAATGAAATTAAGAGTAATAATTTCAATTATATTTAATTTTCAGATGAGGAAACACCAGAAATAATTGGCAGATTGAACTTAAAATTATATGTGGGCGGGTTATTCACGCATCACTTATGAACAATGTTGCAAACTGTCAAAAAGATTATAAATATGGTGTGTAAACAAAGAGATAACAGAAAGGTACTGAAACTCAGTAAAAATTTTATTAATGTTTTAGTTCGAATCACCACGTGAAATTAATTTCAAACCCTTCAAATGTTCATTTTTAAAGGAAATCAAGTCTAATTTGGGAGTATCTGCATTTTTCGATTTTCCGAGCAAGAAAATATATTTTGAGTTATTTTACGTAAACAAATACTGAGGGCATAGGAAAAAACATTATTGGATGAAATCAACTTTTTTTCCGAAACTGAAAAAAATATTAATTGTAAAAATATCAATAAAAGTATAACAATGTAAAGCTAGTGGCTTAAAATTATTCAGTATGAATAGAATTATCAAGTATTTCTGCCCCTACAATATATCCCTAGAGTCACTTTGAATAAAGGAAATTTAATTACGTGATCAAAAAGTATTTCTGTAGTACAATTTTATTCTTAGACATAGGACTCGACTCGACTCGACTCGACCCGACTCTTAGACTCGATAAAAATGAGAAATTCATTCGAATAGTAGAGTGTAAAAATGCAAGTCAAAGTGAAAGAAATGTAAAGTCAAAATCATTTATACTTTTCTCATATTTATGAAAATGATTGCAAAATTGATGCTATGATCCATGATTATGATTGTCTATTCTTTTGTTATTTAATCGCATACCATAAACATTTTGCTAAACTTTTAAACTTTACTAGTTTTGGAATAGCTAAGTTTTTTTGTTTATTTATTGAAAAAAAATCAACTCGTAAATTGCTGTCAGATTGATGATGTGTGAAATGAATACTTCTCAGAACAGGTTTAGAAATCTTTAAAGAAGTTGAATGTTTCCTGTTAGGGAATTTAATTGTCTTTGCAGACAAAAAAAATATTCTACATATAAAATATTTTTGGCTCGACTCAATAACGTACGTAAGGAGAGAGAAGAAGAAAAAAAACTATTCTAACACTACCATGGCTCTCCATATTTCATTAAAATTTTTTAAGTGAAATCTTATAAAGTATTCCAAAACGAATGAGGCGATGGTTAAAAAAAAGAAAACTCGAAACATTTTTAATCAGCAATCCGGAAGGAAATTGAAAGTTTTGGAAGGGGACTTTAATAATCCAGGTGAAAAAAAGATAACACGTAATAATCATGGTTATGATAAATATTTCTCAACAGTTTTTTTCTTGCAGAAATCCATACAAATACGCTAGGTACACATTTATTTTTAAAATAACAAAAATGGAGAATATTTTAAACAGCCATCAAAATTTTAATGTAAGGACTTCCTTTAATTCTTTGCTATGTACTTTAAAACGAATTTTCAGAAATTAGTTCAAGGAAATGAGAAAAATGGCATTCAGCCGCAAAAGAAAGTACATAATCATAACTAGTTTGCGAAAGGTAGCTTTTAACCTAAATAACAAGAGCAAAATGTAATTGCTAATTGAATTTTAAATTTAAAAAGTTATTTTACGGGTTACACCTCATTTGCATCTATTTTTTTCCTCCCCCTAACAGCATTACAACGTAAAGAAAACAAATAAAAATGTTTTTATGTTCCCTTAAAATAAAATTATGATAAAAATAAAATGCGGTTACGTACAACCTCAATTTTTTTTAATCATTATCTCCATAAAAATTGATGGGAGATATGAGTACAGGCAATCAACGATTAATTATATCCGAAATGATAGCCATGTTCGAAATAAAAAGACGTATAAAAGAAATAAAACGCAGATTTAAAGTTCGAACTTGTCATCTGTTGTGGACAAATTTCACTTTTTTAAATATTTAGCGACTAAAAAGCTAAGCTGCGGAGTGTAATTCGATGATCTACAGGCAAAGAAATATTATATAAGCCAAACTCGTAAGTGGGTGGAAAATTTGCGGTTTTGCACAGCAGGAAAATATCAGAGATTAAAAATAAGCAGGTGTTTTTGAACGAAGAGGTACTTTATCTAAAGAATGCTTTTATCGGAGCTCAACCTCTTTCGAAAATCTCAATACACTTTTAGTACCTCTTGAAAAAGATAAGCAAAGGTTTATTTTTATATATCTGCAAAAGAGAGTGACAAAATCTTATGCGAAATACAAGCAGACATTAGTATTTCAAAATTAATATCACTCTTCAAAGTACTATAAAATTTTAAAATTTTCACTTCATAAGCTGTTGATAGCTGTGACTGTAACTTTGAAATATCCTACAATGTATTATCTAAAATTCCTCAAACTACCCCTGAGTTGGAAAATCAACGGGTTGCTATATTTAGCAAACTGGATACAAATACACATACCGAATTAAATTATCAATTTACCTTAACTAGGTGAATTAAGGCATGAAAAACTTTCTGGTGTCATGCCTGTCAGGAATTCAGAAAGTCCGAGTCGAAGGGTCGAAAAAAAAGTATAAGAGAGAAAATTTGGAAGAATTGTCTTTTTTTAAACTATACTAAAATATTCTTACTTGCCTTGTATTATCTGAGCTAGAGAAATATGCTACAGAAATGCAAAAAGTTGAAGGACAGGTACGTGTATTTCACTGAAGATTACATGTGTAATTTCTCGACAGAATTTCCTCATAATTCGAAACGAAGGAATAAACTTCAATTCCCGTTATATCAAAAGGTATTAACGAAACGATGTAAACAATTCTTCCTTATTATTATTGTATTATGTATGAATATTACATAGATGCTACAACCAGGAAAGATCAGAGAACGCCCAATAAAACTATTGTTAAATGCTGAAGGAAAGGTTCTCGATTTTGAGATGATAGAAGCTATAATGAATATGTAAGGCCAAAAATATTTCTTTTAATGTGTAATAAAATTTTCACTGCAAATCCTTCTAATCTCTAAAATGCTTTAAAAGCATTATAAATACTTTTGAATATACACAATTCTCAGTATTAAAACGTAAGTGCTAATTAAGTATTATAGCTTCAGGCTTTAATTTGTGACAAGAAATCACAATAAAGTTTCAAACATAAACATGAAAGTTAGTGCTTTTAACATAACACTACAAAACAGCAACAACAAAAAAACACATTTAACATTTTAAGCGAGGTTTTAAAATCAGTTGCAAATGTATAAAACTAGGGGTTCCAAAGAATCTATCTAATATTCTTTTCCTTTCGAGTTCGGGTGATACAAGAATAGGAAAAACTATAGTTGTACATATTAATATATCAGAATTACAATTACTAACTTTACTAACTTTGTTAAGAGAGTAAGGGAGTTGCGATTTCATAAGCATTTAGGACCCGCTCCTGGAATCACCGATAGGTACCAACTGAGAGCTTTTATTGTGGAAGTTGGGGGGGGGGGAGTGCCCTGAAACTGACGAGTCCAATAAAAAATGCTTTAAAATATGTGTATAACTGAATAGGTAATAGATTTTCTATCGTCTGTGTCGTAATAAAAATGTATAAGCCTTACAGAGCATTCATAATTTTCATTAAGAAACACTAATTTTCATTCATAATTATAGTTTTACTAAAAGTAAACGTTTATTACTACTTATTTATAAAGAATTTAACTAAACACAACGTAATGCGCAATTAAACACAAAGGACAGAACACTACACAATATTTTCTCTAAATTTTCTCAAATTATAGAAAATTTAAAAATATCGAACAGTTATAATTTTTTTTAACGCGAGTATATAGAGGGTTCAGAGTTACCATAGTGAACCAAGTCCAAAAGAATAAGTTCTAAGAAAAATGATCTCAAAGTTGAACGATTATAATAAATTAACCATCGACATTTGCTTGTTATTTCTGCTTCAGTAACATAGTGCTATGTTTTATTTAAGCTATTTTTTATATTGTCTTACAAAATACAGCTGATGTTAAGCCACCATACAGAATTTGAGTGGAAGCTGGACTTGGTTGACTTTTCCTCTGAAAATTCACTCCTTGGGAGATTGTTATCATTAAAAACATTTATGCAAGCAGATATTTTCAGACAGGCCATTTTTATATTTCTGTTTTACCCAGTGCACGAGTTTGAAAATAACATTATGAGTTCGAAATTTCGTGCATTTTCTCTTAAATGCTAGCAAATACGAAAAATAACGATCCTCAAAACCCCTGCCCTTCTAATGTCTCGTCCCAAACATATGTCTAGCCAGTGGAACCATTGAAGCAGTAAACTAAAATTGTATGAGATATTTCTTTCGTAGCATGCAATAGAGGTTGAAAGTTTTGGAATAGGCAATGTCTCTTGAAGATCAAATGTGCAAACATCAGTCTCATTTGAAGCTGAGTTACTGTCATTTTTAAGGACTTGTATTGCTCTCTTTGTAAGAACTCAGAGAAGTTCCTTTACCACTTCAAGTGTATATTTTTTTTCAGAGTTATGCTAATTTTTTATTTTATTCATAATCTCATCACACAACCTGCATGTGTCATTTGAAGGAACCTTCAAGTGTAAATTGAACTTGATAATAGTATTTCTCTTTCAATGTATGTTTGTTTTCGTCAGCATACTTCGCAATTAGAGATCATGCATTTGTTTATGTTAAGGTTAGGATGCAGATACTTTTTGTTGGCATAACTGTTCCAACTCTTTTAGAAAAGTTTGATGCGGGCAAGGACATCGGAATCACCAATTATGTTTGAAGTTGACTTACCCCTGCTGTCAATCACTCGAAAAGCCTCTTTTTTACAGAGGCGTCGATAGTCTTTCCTAACTTATTTTCAATATTCTAGGAAAAAAAATCACGTAAACTCTCATATTCTCATCTTCATAAAATAGTGAAATACTCTGGTTTTAGCTGAACCACTGCCATTATTTGGAAATGATCTCATAGTCTTTGAGCTCTGTACTAACCCACGCAAGAAAACGTTCTGTTTAAAATAGTCTGACAATTTCCTCGACGATATAAATATTTTCTCCAAAACTGTCTGTAAAGTAAGTTCAAAGCAAGGAAATAAATCACAAAATACACCTACTAAAGCCCGTCCTTGTTCACAACTTAGAAAATGGACTTGGTCCACTATAGCTCTGAAAGGAAATCAGTTGTTAGTAAGTAGTAGATACAACTGTTCCCATCTGGTAGTTAAAATTTATAGGACGAACTAGGCTCACTATTGCATTTAAAATATAATGTTTTTACTATATCATGGCAATGTTAGTACTAAATAGTCAAAAAAAGGACTTGGTTCCCTTTAACACTGAGCTCTCCATATATTAATTTTGTAATGTTCATTAAAATTTAACTCAATGTATAAAATTAAGCAACATACCAAACAGATGTTAAAGGACAGAAAACCTAAAATTTAAAAGCATTCATTTTGCTACTTTTAGAATATAAAAGAAATATTGTAAGTGGCATCAACGCTCTAAACAGAAGCAGTCAAAATGAAAGATAAAAAAATAAAAAGAACTATTCCACTACTTGGAATGCTGAAAAAACGAAAACGATTAAAAATATGTATAAAATACAGCCACGCAATGCCAATATTTTTACCTTCGAACAACGGTTCTTAACCTTTTCCTTACGGGGTGGGATAGTATGTAGCCGAAGAATACGGACCCAAGAATGAATATAATATATATATATATATATATATATATACACACACACACACACACACACACATGTATATACATATATATGAAATTTCCTCGTAAATGACCCCGTAAGCTAAAGGTTAACCCTTTCGATTAAACGATCTATTTTGACATACAGTGACTTCTAACCTATCCTACAATATAAATATAAGCTGAAAGTATGTTTGCTAAACACTTTTAAACTATTGTACGTTCAATTAAAAAAAAGTGTTATAAATATTGATTTCTAATCAGCGATCTATTGCTATAAGAAACTGCAGGTAAGTATCAAATAATAATAAAATAATAAAATATCTATTTGATTAACATTCATTAAGCATTTTATCACACTCATAAAGTAAAATTTCACCACAGACCACACACAAAATCACAAAAGAAAATAAAAACACATGTGAGAAAGCTAGAACTGGAGAATCTTTAACTAAAAGGAAGCTGCCGTTATTAATTATAAGAAATCAGGCCATCACGCAGAAAATGAATGTAAGATTTGAAAAGAAGGAAAATAAAAGCATTAATTGCCTTAGCGAGATTTTTCGGAAAAGAAGTAATCGACTTCAACCGAGAAGAACTGCTTACGTAACAAATATTTTAGATATTAGGTATCGAGAAACCGCACACGACTCTAAATTATCTGTAAGAACGAGTTATTTAATTTTAATTTGGACCTAAAAAGCAATTAATTTGTGGGTAAGTGCCATGGTACTAAAAATGCATGGCATAAGTGTATGTGTGCAAATTGAAAATTTACTCTCACTGATTCAGAAGAACATCTAATCGAAGCAAATAAGACTGATCGATCGATCACTTGTGCAGAACTAGTGGCTTAGAAGCATGAAACTTACTATAAAAATAAAAGGAAAATGCGAATCACTAAAGCAACGAAAGTAACCAGTCAATAAATAACAATGTAAGACGCAAAACTTCAATCTAAAATGTAAAAAAGAAAAAAAAGCGAGACTTTAAACATCTCCTATTTAATAAAAACGAAAGATATTCGCTCCGTTGTCTTCATTCCGAAATTAAAATCTCAAAGATCTTCATTAATAACAGCAGCTCGTCGGCTAGAAAATATCAATAATCTGAGACACCAAATTTTTTTCTCCAGCGACCCCAAGAGAACAGGTCAGATTACAGACAACATTACAGGCATCAATCATTTTTATCCAGATTCCCGTCAGGACTATCAATGGATAATCCTCGGCTAGGAAAAAAAGCACATTCCCTAAAAGGAAATAAAATGAGAAAAGCGCAGAGAATTAAATACATCTAACGGCGCTTAAAATAAAAGGAAAAAGTAAGGACAAAAAATATATTAAATAAACCACGGGCCTCGAAATGAAGAACCTCCAAAATATCAGCGAAAGTAATATTGTCAGAGGGGGAAAAAAGGAGATGAGATTTCACGGTGATTTATCAAATTCTATTGTGATCTTTTAGAATTTTTTTAAAACTATTTGAACATAAGGCTGGCCCCAGCATCAAATTTAGATAAGATCAATTTTTTTTTCAAAACGTTAGAGTAGCATTCCATTGGTATTTTTATGGATGATATTATATTATTCTATATGCTAGTAAATTTCATTTTATTAGTAAACAACAACTGACTTTGGGCCCGGATCATCTGGGGGTTAGTGCGTCGGAATTCTGCACTGAAGGTGCTCGGTTCGAATCTCGACAAGCACCAGTGAATGCTCTCTCGTCTAACCAGAGTATGGGGACGCTAGATCTGTAAGGGCCTGTTCACATAGAATCCGTCAGCGTCAGCGAAAAACTTTTTAACCAATCACTGACCCATTGAGGCAATCAGATCCAGCGGAATCTTTAATGCTGGCGCTTACTGATTCTAACTGAACAGGTCCTTAGTCCTTCCGTGTCGTTTGTACAGTCTGGAGAATGGTGCAACTCCATCAGGTGCCGCTCTTGGGTTTGGTCGGTCAAAACTGTGGTGGCACAGGTCAAAAAGTTGACCCTTACCCTCATGGTGTCTAAAAGCCGTGAGCTACACAGGAGCCGCATGCTCTCACCCTCAATGGACCTGATTAGGATTTATCTGGTAAGCGGCCATAAGTACAACAATATTTATATTTTAAGGGTAATTACAAACAAGGAAAGCTTGGTCTTTTTGCATATCTCTGGAGATTCAAATTCCGTTTCATTTGCTTGCTAATACAGATATATAGTGACATAACTTTAATTAGAAATATTCCCTTCACAAAAAATCCCAAGATTTCTATAAAAAAGTTTTCCCAACTCATATATCCTAGATACCTGGTACATGGTAAGACATGTAGATATTACAAAATAACATACGGACCGAAGCCAAAGTCACGGTAAGAACCAAACTCCTACAGCTTACATGTATTATGCTTCGATTTTAATCGAAAATTAGGGCCCTATTAGGGCACCTCAGAAGTTCGTCTTACGATGAAAACAATATCTTTTCATAGAACTTTCATAATCTTAAATTTTAATTACAAAAACGATATTTAAAAGATCATAGAGCATTTTAACCATAAAAACTATATTTAAAAAATCAGAGAGAACTTTATTTTTTCAAAATTTAATTGGGAAATCTTAAGGTAAAAACCTTGTGTTTAAACCATAAGAAAGAGATGAAGGATTCAAAAGGAACATTTAGCGAGAGTCAATATTGAAGTATAATTTTATTCTGTTTTACCTTTCTTGCATCTACGATAATATAAAAACAACCATACACAATTTTTGCTGCTCCTGAACCGTAGAAAAACAGAAATATAAATCCATCTACATCTCGATCAAAATTAATAACCAATGTTGCGTAAAATAATACTCATCGTGTCAAGAAAAAGTTTTGATACTTTCTCTTCTTGACACGTTTTTGTAAGTAGAATTATTTTAAAGTTTATGAAAAAGCTGGGAATTTATAAATTCGCGCCTTTTATCTAGCTAATGTTATTTCAACACGAAATTCAAGATAATAATATATTAAAATACAGCAATGGATTTAAGAATAACAGTGTCCTAAGTTCAGTCATCTACGAATATTTTTTTAGTGAACAAAGCTTTTTAGATTTTTTGTAATATAAATTCTGACTGTTTTTTTCGGATAATCAGTGTTATGACTTCAAGATCATCAATGAAAACAATAAAGTTTTGCATTAATTAGAGGAACTTCTTCTGGAATGGAAATGCTATGAAGACAAAGGCAAACTCCCAAATCAATCAATATCTCTTCTGTTTTCTACATCTCGTAAAGAAAAAAAAAACTAGTTATTGTAATGTAGTATATTGGCATTAAAAATAAATCTCGTCAAATATGACCTTCTTTAAGATAATTTTGAGGGAAATTAGCCACTCCAGTATGCTGCTCCAACATGCCACTTATCCACAGGTAATTAAGTTAGAGAGCTTTTTTCAAGAAAACAATACTCCAAAAATGAAAAAAAAAAAAACTTTCTCTCAAATGCAGGTACACAAAAATTTGATTATAAAAAGCCTTTATTAGATTTCAGAACAAAATATTCGTCTAAGACAAACATATTGATTTAATCGATCTTGGAAAAATCAAATGTAGACATCATCTCAGATAAACATTCAAAAGCTCAAAACTCAGCAACAAAAGAATGAATATCATGGGTCATATTTAAATGCATTAAACATAATATTTAACCTTTTAAAAAGGATTTAAAAGTGTATAGACTTTAATTAGAAATATGTTAAAAAGGGATAAAACAATATTTAAACTTTTTTTTTCTCCATACTGATACTTCAATTAAATGGCTAAAATCTTTTAACTACATTTTTATGGAAGATATTAAACGAATTTTAACGCATTTTAATATTTCATTTAACTTTACTGAACATACAACTTATTTCAACCTACTCTTATTATAATTAAGTTCAATTTTTTTTTTTACTAAGCGAGACGAGTATTTTTACGTATTGTGAACTTTAAAGCAAATTTTTAGGGCATTACTGAATTATATGCGAGACAGACAGCTAATTATTTTTATAATAAAAGATGAAAACATTTGGATGATATAATTTCCTTTATAGTAAAAAAAAAAAAAGTAACTTTACATATAAACTGCAGTACGCAAAACCCCGTAAGATCCTGAATAAATATTACAACATTCATATATTATTTTTGTTCTATTAGATAGACTTAGTACATATTTGTGTAGTGTCGTATGTACATCACGTATTTACAAGAAAGTCAGCTTACCAGTTTTAGCGAGATAACACGTTTTTTGAATTTCTCGCAAAATCTACACGTTCGATGCACTAAACATGAACATATGAGCAAATTGATGCGCTGAAAACATGAAAAAAGAAATGAATATGCATATTTAAAATGATGCCTTAAGGGGGTTCTATTTTTTATTATTGCTTCTTTAAAGCAATAGGAAAGAATAAGTCTCTGTCTTTTATCATACAACACTACATAAATATATAATCACAGTCTATCTATTGTATATAAAGACATGGCAGTACGTGTGAATGAATGTAATAAAAATGTCAATGCAAACGAAACGCACTTAAGGCTGCTGTGTACTAACGCCATTGGATTCGCTCACCTCAATGTAAAACTATGGAAAAAAGTTGTCCAAGGACTGCCGACTTGAATTTATAGATTTTTTATTTTAAATTGTACTCCGTAACAGAGAAAGAAATTTTACACCTTGGGGCATTTTTCGTTTTTTTTAAAATGCACATAATATTTTTAAAATTAAATTATTCGGAGAAAACATCTAGTAAAGTGTGTTTTAAACGCCCATAAATTCTTTGGGTGGATGAAATTTATAAAATTAATCCTGTTTCAAGGTGCAGAAAAGCTTGGGCTATCTGAGCTTGGGCTCTACCATTTATAGTTGATTATCAGGATTTATGTAGCTGTAAATAGTAGACAAAATTTCTCTATAACTTAACATTGAGGTGAGCGATATCCAATAGGGTTAGTACACAATAGCCTTAAGCAGTACGGGAACTATCAAAAGAAAAACTTTATCTACCTGTATATATGCGTAATTTTAAATATTCCACCCTTTTTGCAATTACCACATAGCCAAAATCCTCTTACACTATGAATTTTTCAACCAACATAAAATCCCTTTTTCATCTCAAGGAATCTCTCCGTATATTGTTTTTTATCAGCACTGACCACTCTGGTCACTATGAGTTATTAAAATTTTAACCTAAAATTATTCGATGAGCTTCCACTCTCCATGTCAATTCTATTATGTCAAGACAAGAGACATTTCCTATAAGCTCGTGCAATTCACATACTGGTTCTCACATGAGAACCACAAAGATAAAAAGACCACGAACATAACATAACCATTGATAATGTAGGACATAATGGAGGCCCCAGTATATTTTTGCAATCTTGGCCCCAAATCTCAACGTCATTTTCAAACAGAATTCAATAGAAGTTCTTCACTTTAAATGAGATGCCTGGTTCATGAATTGTCGAGTCATTTGTGACTTACAAGTGTTAACTACATAATCCTCTACTACTTTTCTATTCATCACCCAAGCACCGTCAAATATCGGACTTTGATTTGTCATGCTAGAAACTAATTTATATGCAGTTGATAATAAAGAAGACAAAAAAATAATTTCATGTTAGTTGTTTCGCTTTTGGGTGCTTCATCGGTCATCTTTTAATAAGCTAAAGCTAAACAAATCATGCCTTATTGTTCAAAGCGAATTCCGGGCAACTATGCTGTATGAGAAACGTGGGTATCGAATTAGTAGGCTGGTTCTGAAGACCAGCGTCCTAAATATTTAGCCACCATACTAAATGTTTTCATGAGTTTAATATGCGGAAAAAACGTATAAGATTAAAAAATGGAAATTAAAATTGCAAATTCATGGTAAACCAGACGCATCAATTATAACGTATTAAAAAACACTTCTGGAGAGGTAGCCCAAGCAACTCGTTATTAAATAATGCATAGACTGCTAGATTTATGCTATAATTGATATAAGAGCATATTTGCTAAATGTACAGTATTTTTAACATGGATCTGGACATGATTTCTTCCGTAAACCTGCACAGCCGATATTTATTAAAATGTTTTAGCGTACAAATGCCTGGCGCGCGCCCTTAGAAATGAACAAAACTGCTATAATTGTCTAAATTTTATTTTCGAATCTTTATTTGACTTTGACAACGTCGATGTCATATAAAATGATTTCAAAAGACTCAAAATGTTCACGGCTAATAAGATAAAAACTTTATTTTGATAAAAGCACTTTTTGAGTCCAAGAAGTTTCTGACATGTTGGGGAAAAAAAGGATTTCTGAAATAGAGTACACGACGTTGATTATTATCAATGCACTCGTATGAGAGTGATTATATTTTCTTCAGCAATTTAAAAGAAAAAAATTTAGCCGAAATAAATGCCTGTGCTATTTTCTACATACAATATGCCGCTTATCTTTCTTTTCACTTGAAATACACAAAGAAACAGAAACTAATTTGACAAATATTCTTAAAAAGTTTATATTTCATCTCTCATTTTACTGAAAACATCTGCCAAAAAATTCTAAACATTACAAATGTAAAAAAAAAAGAGAAAAAATCCCAGAATCTTGAAAAAGATCATACAATAAAATATAAAGAAATCTGTTTGTTCTATCAAAAGTTTTGAATTTCAAAGCAACAACAGTGACAAATTTAAACAAATAAAAAAGACATCACAAGTTTAATTTCATCTTATTGAAACACGGCGCTTATAAGACAAAAATACAATGACGCAAAAAACATCGCTCTTTTTTGTTAAGAGAAAAAGAATGTCATTTCTTAGCATAGCGCGATGTTAGAATACAGGCTGGCAACGGAATACTAGAACGTAAAGCTTCTAGAATACGGTTCCAGTGAAGGATATTTCAATCGTTATTTGTATCACCGCTGTGGAATAATCAATAAGACGACGAGACTAGAAACGAAATGATGA
Source organism: Dolomedes plantarius (assembly GCA_907164885.2). Taxonomy (NCBI): domain Eukaryota; kingdom Metazoa; phylum Arthropoda; class Arachnida; order Araneae; family Dolomedidae; genus Dolomedes; species Dolomedes plantarius. The sequence continues at coordinate 121,928,063 of OU015494.1, read as the reverse complement.
GTTATTTTTTGTTCTTGTTACTGCCCTGCTCTGAAAAGTCGTACGTAAAGTTGAGCTTTTTCGAATCATATATCAGAAAAGAATTTCAGATATCACAACTCTGACATTTAGCATGACGTAACTTCAAATATTTTTCGGCGAAGCAACTTTCAATCTCAAAATGTGATTTCATAAAAATGAGTGGCATAAAAATCATAGATGGGAAATGCGCTTGGTGGGTTGACGGAAAGCTATAGAAGTCAGGTCAGGGGTTGTGGTGAAGCCGAGTATATATTTTTATAACTAAAAAAAAAATTCCTTTCCTTCGATAAAATCCCACTCACTCAGTGACCAGACGTCTTTCATTTTAAGAGCCCGTCCCTCACAGATTAATTATAAATATTTCAGTAGAGGACAACCGATGCTTCCCAGCACGCAAAGCATGTTCTCCGTATGCAGCATCCACCGCTGTCATAAAATTTTACTCCCTCAATCTGAGATCTACGGAAATGTTACATTTATACATTGTACATAAATGAGAGCGTAATAATTTATATCACCACACTTGTACTTAAAAAATGCTAGATGAGTGGCTACTTTTTATTTTCGAAGGAAGTGGAGATGATTAAAGGAATTATAAAAAGGCCATAGATAATAAACTGAATAGACGAAATTCAATACCGATTAATTCATGTCCCTTTTCAAACGAAACTGTATGAATGATTCTAGAAGGTATTTAAAATACTAGACTATCGGAATGTTTATACCACACTCAGTTGTCGAAGGATGCAGAATAAAATATAATTAAATGAATATATTACTACATTAATATATCTCAAGAAAATAGAGGACGTGTTTACACCGAAGTGGGATTTTGTGACTTCACACATAGTCTTTGTATCTAAGATGATTTAAAATGTAGATATCGAACAATGTATGACCTCCTAGAACAAATTAAAAACTCTTCTTTTAAAATTTATTTTGCGCATGTATTTTTTCTTGCTTTAGTAAGAAATATTCATTATAATCATCGTTTTTTACAATAACGAAAATTTTCTTTTTTTCTTTTTTTTTTTTTGCCTTTTCACAAAGTTTTGTTCGTATCGCGTACCGCGATAGAAAAGAATAATGTTTCAATCCTTCTAAATTTAAAAACCAATTTCTTTGTCAAACACTGTTTTTCTGCAATTATCCAGAAAATACACCTCACGAGGAGCTTATGAAATTGATATCAGAAAATAGGGAGGAAACAATTTTTGAAAGTCAACAAATGACAATATACGTATCATGTTTAAATTATCACTTTTGGAATATTGAAAAATTAGTTGATAATAAATGCTAACGAAAGCAATCGTTACTGAACACATTTATATGCTTTTTGTTCGACTTGGAAACAACGATTATTTCTACAATAAATGTTATCATTCGTTCGGCCCAGAAATTTCAAGAAATTCTATAGAATCTACTAAAATGTGAAGTTATTTTTTTGTAGAAATTTAAACACAGTTTTAAAGCATTGACATATTTTTCATGGCGCATAAGCATGAAAGGCTTAAAATATCAAGTTTACAATTCAAAAATTCTCAAAAGAACTCGTGTAGAATCACAAGTAGGGGAATTTCAGGTATTTTGAGAATCTATAAAATTCTGGAAAATATTTATTCCTTAGGCATATTTTAATAATAATTTCAATTTTTAAATTCCCCCAAAAAATATTCACAAGTTATTGATGACTTTTTCAAGTTGGCTTGCATCAAGAGAGCTTTCCGTAAACTCATACATAAACTTCCAAGAGTAAATTTTCGAAATATATTTTTAAGAAACAGAGGTTTTACAGATATATTAAATACATTCTCCGATAAAGTAGAGAATGCAACAGACGTATAAAGATTAAAAACATTAAAAATACAAAAGAAAAATGTCAATTTTTTAAAATTTAAAACATGCACAGACGTAATAAAATAACATTTCTCAATCTTTTCATGATATTGTTACAATTTTATAAAATTTTTCTTAAAAGTATTGACTTCTAATTTTAGAAATATCTTACCATAAAATCTAACCAGATTTCTGTCTAATGTTACAACTACAATGCCAAACGCTCATTTTCATTCCGTGCTTCCTATCATTTCAGACATGTCTGTGGATTCTATAACTTGTACAATACAGAGTCAAATGATATTTTTTATTGGGTTATTCTTGGAAATATGCGTAGAAGTTGAGATCTGAGAGAAATGTACGAATGGATAAAGAATCTTATGTAAAAGAACTAGTCTTTATCGAATCTCAGCATGCAATATATGTATTCCCATGTGTAACATAAATATAGCATCAGACTCCATGTTACTCAAGAGACCTTCCGGATAGAATGGCCTAAAATCTTAAAGAGAAATCCACAGTTCGACTTATGGCTCATTACTCTTTGAAGATATAAATGCTGTAACTGAATGATCGTATTATATAGAGGATAAGCAAAATAGCAAATAATCCTCCTCTAAACGATGGAAAGTTATTATTTTTCTCAAACAGTATATTTTGTACTTAAACTGGTCGCCAATGCTTATCAAATAATCATCTCTTATACTTTCAAATTAAAATAACATTCTGTAAATCATAACGAAAATCTGGTTAGAAAAAAAGACCCCTAGCATTCTATTTTTTATACAAAACTATTTTTTTCAACCAATTATAGCACGTTAGATATTAAATATAATTTTCGTATTGTATTATATTTTATTATTTATAAACTACTGCATATACAGTGTCCGTTATTTCAACTTTATCATTCATATTATAGAAACAAATCCAAACACTACAACCGCACAGACACTATAGCATCCCCATAGCTCTCAATTTCCCCGAACGAACACACATACGCAAGCGCGCTCATAAAGAATCAAAGAATATCCGTACATTGTAAATTATAGAATTCCATGTACTACAAAAAAAAATTCAGGAAGTTAAATTATAAGTGAGTTTTATTCATTAGCGAAACTTTCATAATGGAATATGAAACACCTAGCACTAGAAAAGTATTCTCAAATTTCTCAAACACCAATGTACAATACTAACCGGCTTTCAGTACCAGTACTTTGTTTCTGCGGAATTCAAACTATCGAGGAGAGTGAGAGGCTGAAAGTTTCTAGAAAGATTAACAGACAATTTGCTTGTCCAGTTTTGACATTTTTTTAAATGACCCATAGATGTCAAAATAGTCCTATACTGGGGCGTAACTTTTAGTAGTCATAAACGGATTTGACAGAGAATAGGATTATGTGGCTTATGTGCTTAAACAACTGTTTAAGAAAAAACTCAAGAAAGGCATGAGACCTGCTCCTATTTAGCTAGAAGTTCTGCTAATTACAATTCTACGTTTCGGCCTTAAAAGTCTCGCCATGTTTACTCTAATTATGATAAGTGTAGATGAACTCAATATTGTTTTCGAAGAATTCAAATTTCAATCTAATTGAACTTGATACTGGTATATAGTGAAACTTTAATATGAAACAGTGGATTAGCATGCTTGAAAAACTTATGCAAGAAGATTAAAAATTTGATTTAATCAGAGCATAACATAGTATTTATATAAAATAAATAATACTAACATGTTTTATTGCCGTATTTAAACAATGAAATAAATGTGTTATTGTAAGCTAGAAGAAAAAAGCCTATTTAATCAGCTTACTTAAATCATGTGTTAGTAAGTTTACTGTACTTATATAGTCTTACATTACTATTCATTCAACAGGAACAATTAACAACATCGGGACATATCTACATAAAAAAAGCTAGTCCAGCAAAAAATGATGAAATATCTGGTAAGAAAATTAATCTACTTAATTGAATATGTGTATCAATAAATGTATTAAATTTCTCGGACTTTCATATTAAACTTTCAACACACCAACTAGAATCCCTTCATTTGAAGAAAATGAATAAACGGAACTGATGTACTACGAAAAATCGTCCAGGAATTCTTAATTATTTTAAGAAAGAGTGATACCAAGCGAGTAAAACTTTTCCAGGCATAATTAAATTTGGCTAGAAATGAACTTATTAAAAAACTTAATTAAAATACGATAGTCATTTTCTTGTCTCCGCTTTCACTGTGCTTTACTTAATTATATCGCTATAAACATTTCAATGGCTTCAATTATAAAATAGCAATTAAGGGTGACCACAAACCAAAATAAATAATTTTAGGTCTTTTTTCGATACTTTGATAACAATAGATTAAATAACTTGAAACTTTCCCGGTGAAACATTTTAAAGTTCGTAACAGCACCCATAAGAGATGAGCAATGCATAGCAAGATAACACCCCATTTCCCGACAACACTCACTTATCTACTTATTTCGACAGGAACCCAGATTAGAGCTTAGCTTATCATCTGTCACGTCTAAAACGAGCTGGTGTTTCCTTTTAATTGCAGGTGGGGACAATGCGGCTTTCCGTGAAAGTGTGAATCATCTAAAGATGAGTGACATGTTCAAAATATTTCTTACATTAATTCACAAGATCTAAAGCTAAAAAAAAGCATTGGAGTTCCATAATTTTCAAGTTTTTTCAATTTAAAGCCAATTTTTGATCATACTAAAGTTAATTTTTGAGTATTATCCCTAGTAAAATAAGTTTCTTCCGCAATGGAAAATAATTACTTTTAACTAATTACATACATCGTTAACGATAATAATGATATTTCTAGAATTTGAAAACTTTTGCATATCAGCTTTTATATTCCGAGACATCTGTTTAGAGCTTGAAAATGCGCTGATGGAAAGTAATATCCTATCTAATTAACACCAGAAGTTCTCTGAATTATTATATCCCTAACCAGCAGAGACCGTGAGGAAGATTACATCACAAATCTATCTACCTCTGAAATAGAAATAACAACACTGGTTAACGAGTTATGTTTGAAAAACTGGGAGAAATAATGAAAGACCTAGGCTCTTTACAATATATAAAAGTTAATTTGCTCATCACGCTTTTATGGATCATCTTTTTGTAAAAAATATTGCAACATAATTTTATGAATGAACAGTGTGAATCCCCATCAACAAGTTTATTTGTTATAAATACAGGAACAAATTTATGGACAAGAGCATTAAGACTTCAGTACTAGACTTTAAAAATATATATAAACCGAATGTGGAAAAGCTATTCATATGACTGTCAAACGATTTCATTAAAACTGCTGATTTCTTCTATGTCTTTTTCAAATAATTTTACAGCATTTTAGGTTATCTTGATTGCTTTAAATTAGGATAAAATAAGTAGACTAAAATCTAAAGAGCATATTTTTAAATTATATTGAATAAGTTAGTCAGCAGACACGGGGACGGGCTAATCTCGCGAACCAAGTATAGCAGGATATCGCGACTGGTACCGATGTACGCAGACGAGACGCGTTCATTGATACCATCTTTAACTTTCAAAACTTTAAACTTTTTTAATTATTAAATTAAAACCGCGGAACTCAAAAAAAGCGGAGAGCAGAAACAGCTGATATTCCGGGTAGGCCAGCTCCTTTCCGTTTGGCAAATTTCCACTATTTTCATGCATGCAAAATTCAACTTCAATGTCCACCAATCGACAAATTTTTTATTTCCATGTGTTTTACAACTCTTCATCTTTAAGGATATACACATTCTTATAAAGTTAAAAATGTTTTTAATTGGAAACGAAATTTTTTCCCCAAAGCAGTTTTCCAAATTTCCCGAAATCGACATTTTTGATGGACAAATTTTTCGGTTTTCTGCACCTATTAATGTCAATTTTACGATTTATCGGCATTTGCTGGATATTCAGCTTCCAAAATATACCAAATACATTTAATAAAAAAATATTATCATTCCAAAAAAGCGTACTTACAGAACTCCCTTTTGAAATTTCCCGCGCTGATCGCCATAATATCTTAATGTAGCTGAATGCCGAGTTCGCAATTTTTCGATTTATTATTTTACTCACTAATAATTCCAGTACGGGAAATTTGTTTCTAATTAATGAGCAACTGATGAAGATTCTTTCGCCACCAATTTTGAATTCATCACAACTGTCTTTCTATTTTTTAGGCCTTTTTCCCCCCATCAGATTTAATATTTACATTCGGTCATGTTTCCAAAAGGAAAAATTATTCATTGGGAACGAATCGGAGAACAAATTAGTTAATAATTGAAATCCAGAAATAATTTTAAAGTACCAGAAATGATTTTAGTTTTAGGAAATGAGAAGTTAAGACCTTTAGAATTTTTTTTCCTAATTGAATGAACTTTTTTGCTTAAAAAGCAAAATTTGAAAGAATTATTTCAAAAGCCAAAAACCAAAATTTGAAATCTTAAAGAAATAAAACTATTTTATTTTAAATCGAAAAAGCAACACATCGGGTTGCCACTCAGCTAGTATATATATATACAGTGGCTCCCAAAAGTGTTCGTACACTTACGAATTTCAATGAAATCGGTGTCTATCCATTAATTAAAATGAATATTTCAGAATGGGTATTTAATAATAAGATCTATAATCTATTCTTAACAAAACTACATGAAATATTTTGAAAACATAGTAAAAGTTTATTTTTAAGAAACCAGTAATCAAAAAGTAACAAAATCTTTATCTCACAAAAGTCATCGTACACTGAAATATTTTCGGATAAATTCGTAATTAAAATTATCGTCTGGCGCTTTATTTTTACTTTTGAATTGTGGTGGCATTTAAAATATCGTAAGGCTTTAATTTCTGCTTGCCTACTCCGCAATATTCTATTTATTATTTAAAAATGGCTCGTAGTCGTAAAGAAACAACAAACAGCATTCGAAAATTGATTTTTTTCCATCATAGTAGTGGTAAATCAGTTCGGAATATTGCTAAATTACTTAATTTATCTCATTCTACTGTGCAGTATGTGAAAAAAGGCTTTCAAGAAGAAAACTGGAACAAAAACAAGGCAAGAAAAGGTCGTCCGGCAAAGTTAACAAAATGTGATCAGAGATTTATAATTAGAAAATTTGTGAAAAATTCACGTTTGAGTGCTGTAAAAGTTTCTGCAGAATTCAATGAAACATTTTCTACTTCAATTTCACATGAAATTTTTTGACGAGTTCTGAGAACAGCTGGATTACATGAACGTTCTGCCCATAGAAAAATTTTTGTGAATGAGAAAAACAGAAAGTTTAGGCTTCCCTTCGCACTATCAATGATAAATAAGCCCCAAACCTATTGGAATAATGTCTTATTTGCCGATGAACATTTTTGATGCTGATGGACGTATGGAGAAGAAAAAAAATGAGGAACTTAATCCCAAGAACTTAGTAGGAACAGTTAAGCATGCCGGTGGAGGTATCCTTGTGTGGGGGTGCATTCAGCATCAGGACTAGGAAATTTGGTATTTCTTGATGGCATAATGAATCATGCTGTTTTTATAAATATTTTAAGAGACAATTTAAAATTATCAGCTCATAATTTGGGTATTGGAAACAACTTTTTTTTAAATCAAGATAACGATCCTAAGCACACGGCTCTCTACGTTCGCATCTGGTGTCTCTATAATTGTCCACAAGTTTTGAAAACACTACCTCAATCGCCAGATTTAAACCCAATAGAACATATTTGGAGAGAACTGGAGGTTCGAGTACGAAAACACGAAAAGCGAACTTAAAAACAATTATGATGGAAGAATGGATGAACATTGATGCAAAAATTACAAAAGAACCAAAGCAATATATTCCCAGACGTTTCAAAGGTGTTGTGGATGCTAAAGGATATCCTACTAAATATTAATGGAACGAAAAATTAGAATATTTACTAATATGTAGAGATTTTTTACAAGTGTACAATGACTTTTGTGAGATAAAGATTTTGTTACTTTTGGATTATTGGTTTCTTAAAAATAAAGTTTTACTATGTTTTCAAAATATTTCATGTAGTTTTGTTAAGAATAGATAATAGATCTTATTATTAAATACCCATTCTGAAATATTCATTTTAATCAATGGATAGACCCCTATTTCATTGAAAATCGTTAAGTGTACGAACCCTTTTGGGAGCCACTGTATATTATATATATATATATATAACATTTGTTTACAGCTAACTTGGAAATTCGCAAAATAAAAGCCGGTATAATAACACAACGACGATTTTTAATAAACAGCACACATTAAGTAACTCCACTACGCTAATTTGTTGCCAACCCTTTTTCTAGACGTTGCTCTGCAGTTTAAGTATTCTACTAGAATTAAAAGACAAAAAGAGCTGATATGCACAGACATCAAATAACCTATATTTTAATAGAGCGACTGCCGAAAATTTGTACTTACTTCTATATTATTAACAGTGACATAAGTAACTGAAAGCAACGCCACGCATACAGCACTCATGAAGAGAAATATAAATCATACATAAAATAAAAACAGATCAAACAAAGTCTCAAATTGTTCCCAGACAAGCTTAATCTGTAATATCAGTAATAATCAGTTCAAAATAGTCACATACCTGTCACATTCTTCACAAGTTTGGAAAGAGACAAGTAGAAAAGATAGTTATTAAAATTAATAATAAATATCATTTGTTTCTTCCGACTTGAAAACCTAGAGTTATTCCCCATGAAACAAATAACTAAGAAACTATTTTGAGCTTCCGGTAAAAAATAAAGATTCAAATGGGTTAATGAAGGCGCTTCTTAGATGTTACTATCGCAAATTGGAATTTATATATTCCAGATACAACGTCAACTTGCCTAGTGCCCATATATTGCAAACATATCACTTCCATGCTTTCAGATTTAATTCCTTCAATTTTTTGTTTGATTACATGTTCATTCCATTTAAAAATAATCAGGAGTTGGGTGAGTAAAGCACACAAAAGAAATATTTTGTATTACAGAAAATTAAATGAGAATGTATATTCCCCCCCCCCCCCCCCCTCAGAACACATAACAAAGTTAAATGGAGCTGAAAAAAAAACAGCAAGTAGGTAAAAGTTTCTTCAATTTCATCAGTTAGAGAAAGAACGGGAAGAGAGATTATCATGAATTCATTATTTAAGTAACATTCAAGTTGTTGAGTGATAAAATTTTTAAAAATTGTAAAACAAAATTTGAAAAAACTGTCTATGTAAATAACACGGTTCAACACAAAATTTACAGAGAGAAAATTTGAGTCTAAAGATGAAGTAGAAATCTGATTTTTTTTCTAATTATGTCTGAAAAGTTTTTATGACACATTTGCTTAGATAGTTTTGCATATGTGATGCTCCTCCATGCGTCTCTTTTTGAATGAGAGTGTGTATATGGTGTGCAATTTTACAATATAGGCTTATCAGCAGGTAAATACTGTTCCGTATTTGAATTGAATGATTTCTTTATGATATTAACTTAATCATAATGTTCAATTAAAACAAATACTACAACCATATGAATTTTTAAAAAGAAATATAAGGTTTATAATAAGCTTTATAAATTAATTCAATGCACAAACATGAGATTTTTTTTAAACTGAAGCCGGCAAAATTAGACTTATAGTATCAAAAATGCAATTTAATTTAAATTGTTCTCGGGTAAATTAGCAGATTACAATATTAAATAAAAGTAAGAAAAATGTTACTCAAAATTAGAAGCAAATTTAAAAAAGTTCATTAAGCGATCAAAATTAGCAAAAAATCGCTAAACTCATCGAAAACGCCATAAATAAAATAATATGTTCAAATTGATCCTAGAGGCAGTAATAAAATCATTTGTTAGCATACTTTATCATGTTTGCTGAAAACGAAATGTAAAATTCCAAACGAATGATTAGACGAGATAATTTAATAGTGTTTTTTCAGCATGTGACAGTAGAGCGGAATAATTGGAAGAGTGGGTTATTTAATTCAACATAAAATTAATCCGGTGTATCCTACTTATTTCACGTCTAGCTAAATTTTATTCTTTTCTATCACACAATGATGCAAAAATTAATTTCACAAGGTTTATTAAAACGCCAACAACTTTTCTACGATAGATATAAAAAATCAATGAATTCTGTATAAACTTAATTACAGTTATTCAATATTTCACTGAATTTTCTCCGCCTTTTTTTTTCCTCGGGGGTGAATCAACAGTAAAATATTTCCTCCTACAAAACAAAAGGGATTCTTCAACAGCTTGAATAAATTAACTGAGAAATTTAAATTCCCCTGTTAATAAGACTCACCCACAAAGTAATCAATACTGAAATATGAGAAAAGTGCTATTTTCCGAAAGAATTTTTTTTGACGTAAAATTCAGTTAAAATGTGCATAAACATAAGAATATTGATTGCTGTAAAACTCACAGGAAATACAGATTCTCTGACATGAAAGATAATTTTATGGGAAACAAGACATTTTATTGTGTCCCTCATAAAGAATTAGATGCCAAATATCAAGAAAGAGCTACTTTAAGAAAATAAATTTAGAAAACATTGAATTTAAACGAAGAATGAATGTTTTAAGGATGATAATTTTAAATGAGGTATAAAAATATTAAAGATTTTAGAAACACAATTATTTAAGAGCGTAATTTTAATATATTTGAATATTTTACAATTTATATAAAAATATACAACTTTGTAATAAACCAATTGATTATGGCTTATAATATTAAAACTATGTACAAGTAAAAAATCAGTTGTTCATTTTTCGAGTAAACGTTTTTCTCAGAAGTAATTTCTTCCTACCCGGAATGCTTCAATATGAGATAATGACAAAAATATTCAGTTATACGTTACAGAAATTAGAATAAATTTCATTTATAAGTATTTTTCCTACCAGGCTGAAGACAGTAATTAAATTTCTTCACGGATGAACCAACAAATACTGAAAAGCTGTGTGTAAATAAAATCTAGCTACAAAGTCTCTTATCAAATGTAACGATAGGTGTTTACTAATATACAAACTGACAACAATTGTAGAGTATTCGCATAGTTCGTAGAGCGCAATTCACAACTTCGACATCTAACCTAAGCGGATATGAAATGACAGAAGATACAAAATAATTTTATTACGAAGTGGAGAGAAAGATGAAGGCATTGTAAGTTCTTCAGAAATCATGTGTAAGTACACTAGTGGCTTTTCACCTGCAAAATGGTATTTAACTAAGCATGATTTGAATTAGATCATAAAAATAGCGCCTATAACAAAATTCATTAAAACTTCACTGTGACTCCAGAATATCTGAAAAAGATCGAGTAAATGAAAGAAAGACATGAATTAAAAGAGAATATGTCTAGGCACAGGCAAATAGCTCTTATTATTTCCGCATCCTTTTACATAGATATTTTTTATCGTAAGATTTTCCGTTGATCCATACTAATTTTTGTTTGTAAGTTATTTACAATCATAATTTTTTTTCTAAATCGAACAACGATACAAAGCGGAGACGAAATTATAGGCTTCGATTGAGATATTTCTGTCGTGAATATTACTTTTCAATGCTGATTACTATGAATTTCATAGTGCCTTGTTAATGCAATGATTATTAAATTATATTAAGCCACAAAATAAGCAGTTATGTATCAGTTTTCAATTGAAGTAAACGTTACGTTTGTTGATCTTTACTGTCTCCGGTATACAGATGACACCAATACTTTCCATGTACACTGCTGGCCACCCAAATTGCAACACCAAGAAAGACAAGAGATATCACAACAAAATTTATTTTGTAGATAACATGTTGACCAAGTATCAAATGATTAAATTTATAGACTTCTGTGAAGTGTGGTTCCTGCCAAAATCAATAGCCAGAGTAGCCGCCATTGTTGGAGATCAACGCTGCCGCATGCCTCGGCATTGATTCAAAGAGACTTTGGATGCGTTCTTGGGGTACAGCAGACCAAGCAGCTTCCACACGTTGCCAAATATGATCTCCTGTGGCAGCTGGGGATGGAATCTGGGTCAATCGTAGAGTAACCATGGATCACATGTTTTCTATCGGCGAAAGATCCGGAAAGCGAGGCGGCCAAGGAAGCAATTCAATCTGGCGATTGACGAAGAACCGTTGGACAATGCGTGCCACGTGTGGTCGCGCATTATCCTGTTGAAATATAGCTGTGGGCAAGCCCTGAAGGTAAGAAAGGACAACTGGCTCCAACACCTCGGAGATGTAGCGCTGGCTGTTTAAAGTACCGGTAATGCGTACTAGAGGTGTGCGAGAGTGATATCCAATACCGCCCTATACCATAATACCCGGTGCAGGACCAGTGTGGCGGTGCATAACGCAGCTGTTCAGCATCCTATCTTCACGGTGTCTCCAGACTCGAATGCGACCATCGTGGTGTTGCAGACAGAAGCGTAACTCGTCAGTAAAGACAATTTCATTCCATTCTGCCGTCCACATCCTTCTGTCATCGCACCATTGGCGGCGTAGATGTCTGTGGTTCTGCATCAAGGGTAGACAAAGCAATGGACGTCTTACGGACAGACCACTCTGCTGTAAACGGCGTCGAATGGTACGCGCAGACACTGGATGATGCGTTACAGACTGCATGTGCTGTGCTATGGTTCGTGATGTGACTGAGCGATCCGTCACTGCCATGCGCATAATTTGCATGTCATCATGTGAAGTGGTGCGCTGAGGTGGATGCGATCGAACACGCCGGTCCGTCGTACCCTCCTGTATCCAACGATCACATATCCGCATTACAGTTGTTTGGTTTCGTCCAACACGACTACCGATTTCCCTGAAAGATAATCCACAATCTCGGTAGGCCACTATCCTTCCTCTGTCGAACTGGGATACTTGATGAAAAGATGATCGCTGTTTTCGACGAGGCATAATTGATCGTGTTTTTGAAAAAACCACAAGAAAAACACAATTGCCGAACTTGAAATCGTCGAAATCTCCAAGCCTTAAATAGCGCTTTAAAGTGGCGTCACATGCGCGCGTGATGTGCGTCTGCGCTGAAATTCTAATCATTTGCATATCTCACCTCCACTAATGCATGTTGTAAATTTCATGTTATTTGCATGTTTCCTTCAGGGTGTTGCATTTACAGTGGCCAGCAGTGTAATATACTGAGCATTGACTCAGTTTATATGGTTGAGACTCAAATTCAGCAAATATAAACTTGGACTCTCAATTCAGTTATATTTGTGAACCCTTAACAATGATGTTGAAATCGACTGGCAAGCAACAGCATTAACAACGCGAATATTTGATAAAAACCTGTCAGTGATATTAACTAATACAGAAACTTTTATAATAAAGCATTTTCGATAAAGAAATTCTTTAAAAGGATATTAAACTATTAAAAGAACAATACAAGATTAAACTTTGAAAATGAAATCCAAAAAGAGGAAATCAACCGTAATAAGCGAAGTGAAATAACTGTCTTTTTCAATAGTGCCAGCACTATTATTAAATGGGTGTGAAAGGTGCTATTCAGAAGATGAATTAACATGCTGACTAGTAAATACTTTTATTGAATGAATAATTTTATTAAGCTCAAACATAAATCCTTTCATGAAAGGAAAATGATTCAAATAAACTAGCATAAAATCATTAATACTTTTATTAGGTACATAAAATATATCAGAACAAAGACATGTATTTGAAAAGGGGATCCTTACAACTATTCACTAAGCGGGAAATTTACATCAGGTAATTAGATGCACATGATTTGATTTGTTTCCAAATGCGCGTAAAAACTCCTTTTAATAATACACAATAGCAGAACATAAAAATTTTGTCAACAATTCAAATAAAGTGTTTTTCATCCATGAAATGGAAAACTCCAACATAGCAGTTTCAGACATTCTTATTCATAAATTGAATTATTTTGGAATATTTTACGTAATTTTCGCCAAAAAATAGAACGGTGCATTCTTATTACGAAAAAATAAGTCTCATCTCTCGTGTAAAATACCAAGTTCAGCCACAAGTCTCACGACAATTACCCAAGCGTGCGTAAAAATCTAAGCATAAAATGCAGTTTAAAAAATTTTACAAAAGAGTCAGTCATGCAGTCGATTTCCTTGAAGATTTACAGCCACTCTACTTGGACAATACAAGATGAAAATGCAGGCTGAAGAAACATTTTATGCATTAGAAATCTGAATATAAATAAATATAGAAGAATACGCTTAGAGCAGTGACATATTTTTCACACACAATTTAATTTACACCTAAATCTGATTGGTTTGTAAACTGCAAATTGAATTTAGCGTTAAGTGTTTAGATATCTTATTACGGAATTAGCTTAAGTGTACAAAAAGGCAAAATTTAATTTAGAAACTGGTTTATAAAGCATGTGTCAGAATAATAGAATTCGTTAGAAAACGCTAGAATCAAAATAGAGCAAGAGATTTTTCTTGAAAATGTTAGCTAACTCATGAAACCAGGACAGAGCAATAAGTGAAACAAAATATTGCTGTTATTTCCAAACTAGTAAAAAGAATTTGAAAATAAAGAAAAATCATAAAAATACATAAATTTTAACTCAGATCATCCACAAAAGCCTTAAAGTCAAAGAGAAAATATAATTCGTATGTTATAATTCACAACAATCACAAAATCATCTATCTTACAATGGTAGAAAAGAAATGCACTTTCAAAATTATTTTTCATTGATCAGAAGTGAAAGCGGTTTGATAATTTTTAATGAGGCAGGATTTTTTTTTTTAATTTTAAAATAAAAATCGAAAATTACCTGTAGTTCTCAAGAAGTGACATTTTAAGATATTTTATATATATATATATATATATATATATATATATATATATATATATATATATATATATATATATAATAACACCTGAAGGTAAACAAATGTTAGTTTGTTAGTCAGCAGACACGGGGACGGGCTAATCTCGCGAACCAAGTATAGCAGGATATCGCGACTGGTACCGATGTATGCAGACGAGACGCGTTCATTGATACCATCTTTAACTTTCAAAACTTTAAACTTTTTTAATTATTAAATTAAAACCGCGGAACTCAAAAAAAGCGGAGAGCAGAAACAGCTGATATTCCGGGTAGGCCAGCTCCTTTCCGTTTGGCAAATTTCCACTATTTTCATGCATGCAAAATTCAACTTCAATGTCCACCAATCGACAAATTTTTTATTTCCATGTGTTTTAAAACTCTTCATCTTTAAGGATATACACATTCTTATAAAGTTAAAAATGTTTTTAATTGGAAACGAAATTTTTTCCCCAAAGCAGTTTCGTTCGTGTCATTCCTTCATAGGGAGCAATACTAGTCCACCTATAGGGTGCTCCCATAATAAAATGGTCAGCAAAATCTGCGGTGATTAACAACAGGAGAATGTCTATCCGACAAAGCGCCTCTGTATTGGAAAAAAAATAAAGAAATAGTTATAAATGTTTTAAATTTTATTTTTAATCGTAGAGTTTTAGTTCTATGTCATTTATTTCTATTATATTTTCATTTATTGAGGTATCCTGTAAACAATACCAAATAACTGTCTAAAAGTTTCTTGCATTGAAGAGATTGAATGTATTGATTTTTAAATACATATATCACACATTATGATAAAGCATTTTCCGTATTTTTAAACAAAAAAATCTCTTCAAAAATTCAGTTATCAAAAAAACTCTTTAATTTATATGCACTCTATATTCCTTTTACGAAATATTTTGCTTTGAATAAGAAAGCCCTAGCAAAATTTTTTTAGTAAAATCCAAAATAAAATAGGTTTTTTTTTTTCAATTTTCGAACCTTAAATCTTTCCAGAAGATTTTCTTCACTAAACGCTGGTTTCTAAAATCACTTTACACATTTACAGCATTTTCTCCATTTATTTTGTATTTTAAAGCCTTAGAATACTTATAAACATCATAAAATAAGCAAATTTTTAAACTAAATTTAATACCTAAATCTGTAACTGTCTGGTTGCTAGTTACTAACTCAAACAAATATTCTGTTTCATTACACTTACTCCTATTCTAAAGTATGTAAATCTCTAAAAACTCCTGAAAGATAACTCTACACTTTTTCTCGCCATGATGTAGTCACATTTCTTGGTTTTTCTCGGAATCCTTTTTTTAACTCTTATTTATATTTTCCAGCAGGGTGAAAATAAAAGGAGAAATGCTCTTCTATTTTCACCCTCTCAACCCACACCCTCACAACATTTTCACACTCTCAACTTTATTTCTTTTTAGGATTAGCAGTTAAGATTTAGAGTAATATTCTTTCAGAAAGGTGCACAATATACGTGCACTTACATTACATATGCATTAGACAATAACACAAGTAATATATTTACATTGTATCGATTACACTTGTAATTTACATTGTATTAATTTATCTCATTATACTGGTTTATTTTAACATTTATTTTCTTTCCCTCAAGTGTGACTAAAGTTAAAGTGGAGTCATATACTTTGCTGTTTATTACAGTCAAGATCATTAGTAATAGACTTGATATTTAATATTTTTTCCTGTATCAAATATGCAATGACGCACGTTAGAAAATATTATACCGTAGATATGATTAGCATACGGCGATATTTAAACATACGGACATTTACATATAACGTATTAAGGCAAAGCAAAAAAAAATGCTCGTTGTTAAAAAGTAAAATCTTATGTAAGATTTCAAATGTTTAAAGAAATGCATTTTCCCTTTCGTTAACGAGGCGAGATTTTTTTAAAAATTTTTACCATCTATATAATTACACAAAGTGAAAAATAATACAAGTCCTTGTTATAATGATAAAAATTATTTAGAAAACTTGCAGGAACAAATGAGCAAATTTATTCAACATTCCTTAATGATTAACACTCCAAAAAGATGCTTATCACACACATGCACCATGAACTCATCAAAACAGAAAAACAAAATTAAAATAAATACATTTTAAATGTTGTCTGGAATTCCTTTTCTGGAAGTTAAAATTCAGATGACTCGCAGTATATGCTAGATAGCAATTAAGTTTAATTTTACGCAATCATTCTAACGTAATTATCTGAAATGTTTAAATATTTACTGTGATAATCATTTTAACACGCATATTCTTTCTTTTTTACATACATAGACGCAGTATCGTAAAAATATTCATTGCAAAGCTTCCAAAAATAACCTGCAAATGAGATAGAAACTCGAGAATTTTCACAAAATAAGTGATATGACATACAACAGACGCGTATAACTGTCACAAGTAGTTAAAGTACAATTTATTCACTATAGTTGAATGACCGAAAGCTGTTAACGTTTTTACGATAGTGTGCAGCTAAAGCCGCTTTGCATTTGCATAACAAAACGAAAATTTAACCATATCAAAGAAAAAAATTCACATGAAAGTAGAAGTTCCATATTTCCTTGTATATTCAAAAATATATGTATTTGTGTTTTCTGATATTAGATTTGTGCGATCTGCATCAACAACATAAAAACGGAAACTGTAAATTTTAGCAATAGTTGTCCAAATTTGTGAAATTTCAATCCCAAAGCTGAAATTTTGTTTTTTAAGGGGTGTTGATAAATCATTGACTTTAGTGAATGTCAGCCCGTCTGTAAACAATATGACTGCACAACAAACTTTTATCTTTTTGATTTGAAAGTGAAATAATTATGAATTCTAAAACATTTCGAGCTATAACGTTTGAAACAGTATACTCTGACAGATCCTTCTACACAAAGGTTCAAAATAAATGTTGTACCAGAAAAAAATCACCGTCTAGTCAAAAACGGTTGTTGAGCAACATCATAAAAAATCGAGTAAAACAGTTGTCTCAATTTAGTTTGCTGCAAATTAGTTAAGCTCAAAAAGGTGGAAACTCTAGCAACACTTCAATTAATTTTACTGTTGACAACGGCTTATAACAATTTTGACCATTCTCTTAATGAGCAAGAACATTGTATGGGAGCGTACAACGTCTTGGTAACGTTATTTCATCGAGTAAGACCCAAGTGTTCCTGAAATCCACACAAAGAACAAATTTACGAAGCTGTATCAAATGTAACTTGCTCATGACAACAGAAAACGGAGTTTTCTTTGCGCCATGAAAGTAAACGCGGAGTAATAAAATAAGAAGCAGGAATGTGAGCAAAGCAAATGTTGGGGCAGAAGAAACAGGAGTTAGCAATCCTGTAAAAAAAAAATCTCTGATAAAGACTATTCTAATTTTAAACGACGCTGCGTATCAGTACACTCGATCGACTAAAGGTGTACTCTGATAACGATTTATAGTTTCATAAAACAGGTCTCCTAGAATCTTTACATTATGGCATTGCCAAAGAGTTTATATCATTAAATTATGTATCATAAACATGATAGTCACTGAACGTATTTTTTTTTGTAAGAAGCATGTGTTTCAGAACTGAATGTAATCAATTTACCATGGTATACAGTAGAAAGGGGAATTGACATACATTTAATGATGTATTAGGACATCTAAGAGATGCTGTTCTGGATATCTGGCGTATTCGCCAGAAATTTTTCAGATGATTAGATCATTTTCTTCAAGCAGTACTGAGATACGAAAGAAAATAAAACAGTTACTTGTATCCACGAATTACAGTGACCCCTCACGTTCAGGTAACGCATATAACTATGTAATGTTTTAAAGAAACGTCTTTCAAGCTATATAAATCAGTAAAATCTCCCGTGGTCATTTAAACATACATATCATTCAAACGTAAAAAAAAAAGTTAAAAAAAAAAAAATTTTTATTCTTGTGGGGTCATAACGACAATCATTGAAATGTCAGAATTTTACAACGTATTAACATACCTTTGATAAACTGGGTTAAACAGATTAAGCGTAATGCATTTCTGAACACGGACTCTTATTTTTTCCTTTTAAAACAGTACTCGCAATGTTCTTTGTCACGCTGAGTGGTTTCTCAGTTAAGAAAACACATAAACATACATTTTTAACCGTTCGAAGATAAAGAAAATCACTACAAAATAATATCCACAATACAGTTAACTTAATATTTGCTACAAACTAAATTCCAACAGAAAAAATCCACTTATGTTGGTGAAATGGAGCAAGAAAAATGTCATCGATATATTAAATACTTCTGCCACAAACCCAAAAGCTTCAAAAACCTTATTAAATATTTATTCTTTAACATTTTTCTCGAAAACACTATGAACAGATACGCATATATTTCTTGAAGACAAAAAAGTTTTAGAAAGACAGAAAAACGCATTTTAAAACCGTCCGCAGCATATACAAATAAAATTCGAAGTTATGGACTCGATATTTATAACATACATTTACAGTCCTTTAAAAGTAAAAGGCCATGTGAGGGCAGAGAATGCAGAATGAATGTAAAATGTTTTTGCATAGAAAAGGAAATGGTTTCATTTTTTTAGAAACTTTCAGTGAACAACCATCTTTTTAGAGCAAAGAAACAACAGCTTTGGTGTATTCGTTGGTCACTGGTGACACTTATTCATTCTTCTAGGAGAAAGGAATTGCTTAAGAAAATAGCCAACGGAGAGCAGTCCAGATGTAAACAGAGAAGGATTCCAAATAGAAGATACTACTTTATTTTCATAGCTGATGGTTAAAAGCCGAAGATTTGCAAGAGACTTCCTAAAGAAATTGGACATAAGAATATTTCGTATAGCAATAAATCTAAAGATACTAGAGAAAAAACCAGCATCAAAATATATTTTATTCAAGCGTCAGGAGGATATAGGGTGTTCTAAAAAAAAAAGATGAATAAAATGAAAAGTGGGATTATTTGTAGTATATAGTATGTGAAACTGAATTAGAAAAAATGTAAGGTTTAATAAAATTTAAAAAGATATATCAAAATGGAAATAGTTATGTACAGTGATGGAAACTGTTTAATACAGACATTTAGAAATTACCTCTTTTAGAGAATTGTGCCGTAAGCGATTACAAATTTATGAATTAACAGATTTTGCTTCTAGTCACTCTGAGTGACACTATTTGAGCAATATAATGATCGTAATACAGTCACGAAGGCACCGAGAAAGCTATTTGGATAAAGCTCAAACTCTCACCTTGAGAAAAATAACTCACTTCAAAAAACCCTTCACTTAGTGCATACTTACAAAATTTTGAACTGTCAGACAGATAAAGTATTATTTTGAAGACCTGTGAATTATTTAGAGATATATTATTCGTTGTTTTGTCCTTTCGGTTATTTTCTCCGAAATGAAAGTCCACATTTTTCCAGTGAAACAGTCACTAACGGATAATTTATATTTTTTTTGCGTGTACGTTAAGTTATCTTTGGATAAAGCGATTATTATAAACACTGAGAGCTCTCCTACGATTCAAAAGTGGAAAATATTACTTTTTAATCAATAAAAAAAAAATATTTCTTATAATGTATTAAATTTAAATTCTAAATGTCCGTACTTTATTTTTTACTAAACCCTCTACCTTGTTTGCGTTGGTGGTATCCTTCACTCTAACCTTCCCATCATTTTTTTTGTTGATACAATATTGAATATTTCTTGCACTAAGAGAGAGAGAAAGAGAGATAGATAGTGAGAGAACTAATTTTTCTAACAAATACTTTCAGCTCTTACCGGCACCAAAGACCTTAACTCAAATCTCCAATGCATGGAATTACTATAAATCATTAATTATGATTCAAGAAAGAGAGAAACTTAC
Organism: Dolomedes plantarius; assembly: GCA_907164885.2. Taxonomy (NCBI): domain Eukaryota; kingdom Metazoa; phylum Arthropoda; class Arachnida; order Araneae; family Dolomedidae; genus Dolomedes; species Dolomedes plantarius. The sequence continues at coordinate 121,907,500 of OU015494.1, read as the reverse complement.
ACTAAAAATTTTCATTGGGGGTATATTTATAGCTTAGATAATACAATATTTTAAAAAAATATTAAAAATATGCAGATTAAAATTAATTATTTGCTCGATACCAAGATAATTTGAACTCAAACTTTAAACATTATTTCAGATAGGGAATAACAATTTCAATAAAAGGAAAATTTCGGTAAAAATATGTTTTTAAAAACTACAAATTTAAGAAAAAGTTCTTGCTGAAGATGTAAATTTTTTTTAATCATTCATCTAGCATGGTTTGTATCACAGATAAAAATCAAACTAAAGTGAGAAGTAGAAAGAAAAATTAGCCACAAATATTTATGCATTTAAAAAATAATAAGAAGCAAGCCGAATGGAACGTGTCCAGTATAACCGAATATAGCATGAATAAGAGATAAAGGGCTCCTGTCTAGAAAGAAATACATTTCTAGGGAAGAGAAGTATCTTTCATTTTAGGAAGAATAACGGGGCATCATCGTGTCCTAAGTCATTGATGTCACTTCTCTATTATGCTACGTGAAAGGGTATTTTTTAAGAAAATGGCTAGGCGAGCTGCAGTCCATATGTATCATGGTATTGATTTGAAGCTATTGAATGACTATAGCTTACATTCTATGAGTATAAGCTAAAAAAAAAATTAACTAGTAACAAATACATTTTAGAAGCTTTTATTACGAAGATGTATTTGAGAAAATTTTTTTCGTAATTAACATTCTTGTAATAAATAACTTTTCCAAATGTATTCATCTTACCCGCCAAATTTTTATGGAAATAAATAAATATTAAAAATGTTTCCATAACAAAATAATTACTTTTTATAATGAAAAAAATCTAGAACATACTAAAAGAGCGAAATAAATAAACGAATGTTTCAAAAGCACAAAGATTAAAATTCTATTTTTTCCCTTAGAGCATCAAGCAGTTTTCGTTCAGCAATGCATTAAAAGTTTTCGTACAATGCACAAAAAGATTTATTTCCTTTAATGCAAATATCTCAGTCAAATTCAAAGCATCCTTTATTTATGCTAGAAAATAGGCAAATGTAAATAGAGATGATAGGGTGTATTTCTTAAATGCAACAAAAAGTTTGAAAGGATAGGGAAAAAAATCCATCTTATTTTTGGAAAATTAAAAATGCCTTTTTCTATCTTCTTTCAGAGAACATGAAATTGAATTTTTCAGCACAAATATTATTTACAAAACAAAAAGTAAACTTGCATTATTACTATTTGTTGTAAGTTTCATATTCCTAGAGTATTTATTTTAGACTGTATACTTTCGTAGTATTACAAGGATAACAGGAATTGCATCGTATGTACAGTGAAGGGAAATACCTTCTTAGACCAATATTTCGTTTAATTTAGGGTTCAACTCATTTTACGATGAGTAAAATTTCAGACTGACAAAGAATTATTTTGACCGTAATAGCATTAAATACGAGTCAATAAAAAATATGTAGATCTAGATATATATTTATACATATAACCAATGATTCAGTATAGTTTAATCCTAAGAGTTGAATGGATAAAATATTCAAATTGTCATTTTAGAAAGATTATGTCAATGGGAATTTCACACTTATAGTTCTATATGATTCTCATGCCATTCATAGAGTACAGCGGTTGGTGACACAACCTGTAACCACGGGGAACTAGGAATTCCGACCAATGCATTTATCTTTGAAGCCCGATATAAGGGGCTTAAGTCAAAAACAGTGATTTTTAGATATTTGTTAGTATTGATTACAAAAACAAAAATATTTTGACTGATATAAAAGGTAATAAGTCTATTAATTCTGTAAACAAAATTACATTTCTTTGTACAAAAGACTCAAGTCGAAATTATAGTTCTGTGATTGGTTTAAAGGCCAATGGCATATTTAAATCACTGTTTTTGACTTAAGCCCTTTATAACGGGCTTCAAAGATATATTTCTGTTCTATCTTCGCCCAGGGAGCAACGTTCGATCAACCATTGGGAACACCCATTATGAAATAGCCAACAAGTGTCACATTGAAGAAATCTTGTTTTTTTCCCGTAATAAAAAATAAAAACATACAGCACAAAATTTAAATTATATTTTAATAAAACTTGTTCCCGAAGACCTTAAAGTATAGTCCTCTAAAACGATATTTAGTGGAATCTTATTGATTAAACATTGAAAATTTGTCTTTAGTATGCATCCCAATATATTTATTCTAATTATTTTTGTCAAAATATTGCTTCTTTGCCCAGAAAAACACATAACTCATATTTTAAATTATAACTAAGCTTTTAATTTATTCAGAGTGCAATTCAAAAAAACTTTATGAGCACGTATTTATATCGGTGTTAACAATTTTAAATCATAATAGTAAAATATATAAAGACCTTAAAAAGTTAAATCTTAAGAAAAGTAATTGATAAAGAAAAATTATACTTCAAACATACTATCACATCATCATTTTTTAAATTAGTCATAATAAATAAAAAATATTAGGGCATATCACCCGTGAAACAAACTTTAAATTAATTTGTAATGAAATAATACGTTTCACTTTTAGCATCAGTAGTAAAGAAAAAAAAGCCTCCAAATCCAACTGTTTGGTGGAAAGCAAAAAACCTATTTTTCTACAACTACATTTATTTACTGCAATACAAAACAAAACGCAAAAATAAAATGCGTAATATAACACATAAAAGAACAAGTATCTGTCAAGACTCATGGGAGCAAAATTTATCGCACATGCATTTTCATTCTTTTAAAAATATAAGTCCGAGATAGCAGAGACTACAGATACAGAATAAATATCAACTGCTGCTTTATATAAAGAAAATAGGTCCATTTTGGAGAAAAATACCTTCCTTTTCGTGCACACACATACATAAAATGAGTCGCAGTCAATCTTTTTTGGAGGAAAGAAACACCAGAGCACTGGCATATTCCTGGTCACTGGCATTGCCCATTCATTCTTTTGCGAAAAGGAATTTTTAGGAAAATAGCGAATCAAGCCAAAGCGACGGGAGTCGAAGTGCAGTAAATAGACTGGTGGGTTATCACTTTTTGTACACATTATTTTCTCTTCCTTACCAACTATTTTTAAACACAAATGCATAGAAACATTAGTAAAAGAAAAGCTTTTGCTAAAAATGTTATAAACCATTTCTTAATTACAACGTAAACAGATAAAATGTATGTTTAATACTTTTTTTCTGTTTTCACGTTCTTTTATGTTAAAAACATGAAAAAATGTAGAGTATGCCTGTAAGTGTTTATTTCATTCGGTATATAGTGTTACACTAGAGACTAAGCAACTTAATTGTACACTCAAATGACAAATTTCTATTTTACGAAATTAGGAAAATAAGTACAAATCAATATTGGAGATAATTCTATTGCTATGAAACCACAGTTATGATCACTGCATTGTTTTTACATTTGTTAAACTGAAAAAAATGACAGTAGTTTTGTCCCCAAAAAGAATTTTCTATTTTCTTACATTTTAATTTCTCATCTTAACTCACCGTAGCATCAAACATAGTGCAGATTTTAAAATTTGTTTAAAATAACTAATGATAACTAAAAAAACATTCAATGATTACTTTATTTGCATACTTGTTTCATCAATTTTAGAACACAATTCAATTATTGGTAACATCAGATGTATTAATATTATAATAAACTTCAGCAAAACGACATGAAAATTTTTAAACCTTTTTTTGCTGGCAAAGAAAATTTCAAGCACAAAAATGAGATTTAACAATTGATTACAATAAAATTTTTTTGCGACCTAAAAATACATATTTAGAGATTTCATATAGTTTCAAAAGAATACGTACTTTGTAAACAGTATAATACTGAATAGGAATAAGGAAATTCAAGGTTTTTTTTATCTGTAGACATAACATGATAGGCTTACCTGTAAGAAATAAAAAATAATTTTAAAATACATTCAAAGAAAATTCAGTTATTTAACAGTAAATTTTTATAGAACATTTAATTAAAATAAGTTATGCTGATAATAAAATTGCTTTCTACATTAAAATTTAAACCAACAACTTTTTTCTTCTGTACAGTTACAGTCATGTTTGTAGCAAGTGATTACTATAATGTTTCAAAACCAGATTTTAGGTCTTTAGAAATTCTGCAGTCTTTGAAGACATGCATCATATGAATACATTCTTAGATCTGTAACGCAACACTTAATTTTATTTTACCTCTCTGCTTTTTGAGGGTTCTTTTTATTTATTTATATATATATATATATATATATATATATATATATATATATATATATATATATATTTTTTTTTTTTTTTTGGGGGGGGGCAAGGAACACTGTAACAAGTTTAAATTTTGCTTCAATGTCACCATTACTTGCTGTATATACAATAAATAATGGTACATTTTAGCTAAAATGAAAAATACTATTCAAAAATTTACCTTCTGAAAAGCGAAATTTTAGTATGATGGAAAGGATGAGAAATCTCATCTTGAGCCCTGGGAAATACGTGTCTCATAATTATCCAGTAGCAAGGGTCTTAAAAGACTCTTCAGTCAAAGCCTTTGTCCCTAAGGATTGCTATTCTAAAGGTCTAAAACAAAAAGTCATGCATTCCTTCCTCACACCTTTCTCAGCTAAAATTTTCACCAAAGTTTTATTTACACTCCATTTAACACCACACTTGCTCCATAATTTCCTTATATTAAAGATAAAGCGAGCGTGCTTGTAGTTTCGACAGAAAAATGTGCCTACAGCAATCTGATTCCGGTTCACATCAGATGGATTTATATTATGTCCTTCAAGATGAGATGAAAGAGAAGAAATATCAGCTTAAGAGAGAGAAAGGCATGAAAATGTTTTTAAAAAATTCTCCAACTATCTAAGATACAAAAATCAATCTTTGCATATTGTGTAGCAGACCGATAAAAGAATAAAAATATCTTACCAGTACTTTCGTATAAATAAGCTCAGAAATGAATAAAGGAAAAAAGATTTTTCCTGGAAAAATGGGGGAACGAGTGTGATCCCGTTTTCCCGTATCCTGGAAGAAAGAAAGGGAGGGGGAGGCGAGCGTCCGATACAGAGACTACAATGGAAGAGCATCAATTCTTCCAAAATAGATATCCTTTCTTTTTTTGAGTGGGAAACTCCTATCCTATGCATATTTTTTGCACCCCTCAGGGCTCATCATTCACTCCTAGCGCATAAGAATGAGCACGGGAGGATAAAGGAATCTGGATAGAGATAGGGTAGAGGAGATAATACTTTCTTTCAGTCGCAGAGAGCCGATAAATAGTGAACTGAGCGGATGAGATGTAATATAAACCGGCACAGCCTGTAACCTTTGATATATACCTAGGGCCCATAAATAAGGCCAGAATTTCATACGAACGCCTCACTAAAATGTGAGATTAACTAAAAAAATAATAATAGAGAATCCATTTTTTTTAGTTATCCTATAAAACGTATTAGAAACACTGAACACAGGGACATTAATTCCCCCGAAAAAGACTCAAGGATGAAACTTATCAAGATTTCAAAGGCCGTAAACTAGTCTGCAACAGATAGAGCTGTCATACATGTAATGAATATCAATAAATATATATCTTTGGCAGTCGGGTAATGTTAGTTCAAAATATAAGCAAGCCTAGACTATTGTGTTTTAAGAGATGCATCAGTCTTTTGCACTCTGCTTATCCAACATTCACTTCGAAGAAATATATCTCTTTTCGATCAAGTTTTGCAGCAGACAGAATAGGTAATGTGCATTTAAGCCCTCATTTTCCCAATTTTCATCCACTAACGCCCCAAAGCTTCTCTCCCGGATGCAAAAATATACTTTGAAGTCATTGAAGTAAATAGAAAGCGAAAAGTAATATTTAATGAAAAGTAAAAGGATTACATACAAAGATTCTTCAGTTCATAAAAATATTTTTTAAAAAAAGCACACTCTTCGACAACTTCCATGCGGAAAGTAATCACTTAGCATCCGGTATTTAAGGGAGGGAAAGTTTTATCATTTTTCAAGTTAACAGACATAGAGACAGGAGAAGATTAAACAGTGATACTAAAAAAAAGTTGTCACGCAGATGTTTGTTTACACGAAACATTCCAGAGTCACTAAAATGATTATTGTCATTGGGCAACCGTGTTTATGTTGAATACAAAATAAAATAAAAAGGGATTAGACTTATTTTTTTTCATAAGAGTATGAGAGAGAGTATGAGAGTGTTTTACAGTGCATGGGAGAGCATATATGAAAATAAAGTCAAGCGCAGTGAATAAATTCTATTAAATACTTAATAATCAATACTTATTTTAAAATAATTTTCCAGACCTGCATTGTGGAAGCAATAATAACTCCTTACCATGTATCACTGTTCCCCCAGATATTTCTAAAGTATACCAGTCAAATACAGAATGTCGTTCACACTTTATGGAAACGAATTTGTAATTTGTTTTTGGCGTTTGCATTTTGAGATAAAAATGTGGCAACTTCAGAATAATCGTCTGCTATTGTTTTGCTTTGATTGGAATGTAAAATAAAAGATTTATTTTGAAATTGGCTCCTAAAATTGATAGATGGCTCGAAGGTTGCGTAACTGCACTTTCCGGGGAGAAATATTCGTATCAACAAATTATAAAGCGCTGTAAAAATTGCGGTTACGGCATTTCAAAAATAGGTATTTATAATATATTAAATTTTGAAGGGAAAAAAGTATAACTGAAAGTAAAAATGAAAACATGACCATTAAACCCCATCCTAAGACTGTTCGAACGCAGGTAAATATAAAGAAAGTGAAGTCTCTGATCCTAAAAGAAAATACGCCGACTCAAAGATCCATTGCATCGAAACTAGGAATGTCTTCTGGCACACTAAGTAAAATCATTCATAAAGATTTGAAGTTAAAAAAGATGTTTAAACCTGAAGTTCATCTGCTTTTGCCAAAGCATATTGCTGAAAGGAAAACAAATTGTAGAAAATTATATGAAAAACACCTAGCTGCTGAAAAATGAAAATTTGTGGTAACACTCGATGGTGCATGGGTGTATTAAAGTGACGGTAATAAAAAAAAGATCAATTTTCTATTGCTCAACTGACGGGAATGACCGTACAAAATGGCTACGTCAGTGTACAGAAAAGTTCTCAAAGGAGTTCATGATAGTTGCAGGATTTTGTTACAACGGCAAATTAAAAATAAAAAAAGTCTCAAGTAAAGCCGAAATTAATTCACTCTACCTATCAGCAGAATATTTTAGAACCAATTTTTGAAGAATAAATTCCAGCCTTATATGGAAAGGACACTGATAAAGTTGACCTTCATATGGACAAATCCTCTAGTCACACGTCTAAATAAACTGCCGCTTATTTAGCAAAGAAAGAATCAGAAACAGGAATAAAATGTACCCCATTTAATAAAATACCTGTATAATTACCTGACTCTTCTCCAGTGGACTTTTGCGATTTCGATTTTTTAATACGAGCCTTAGGAAAACGGCATCTAAGAACACTGAACGGACTTTGGAAAACGGTCTAAGAGGAATGAGGAACTGACATAACAGTACTAAGCAAAAATTTTTCATGGAAAATTCAAGCTAGAGCTATTGTCAAGAATCATGGCTATCAGATAGAAGCAAATCACCGCATAAAATACGGCATTTATACATAAAACTTAACTATCAAAATCGTTTCCATAAAGTGCGAACGACCTTCTGTAAGAGTAATGAACAAAAATTGTTTTTCTTAAAGGAACGCAATGTCTATGCTAAAAAATGCCTTGAATAGTTTTTTTATGTGCAGTTATAAGACTAATATCCTGCGCTTCAACGGAAGCACATGATTGCAAATATCAAACCCTCGCGGTAGAAATACATGGCTGTTTTCCAACAAGATTCTAAAAAATTAGACTTTCGAGTAAATTCTATCAACTTCCATCGAGGCCATCTCTCGTGAAATCTTAAGAAGTCTTCCGACTACCCTCTAAAAAATTTTGAAAATCCCGAATTATAAGAAAATATTAATTAACTACATATTTTACAAAAAGTGAAGACACTTTTTGTAAAACATGTAGGTCGTGACACACTCACAATTTGTAAAGAATTCCTTGGGAAAACGAAATTCGTTAACTTTTCAGGGTAAACAACTTAAGATTTCCTACAGAAGAGCTTGTGTTCGCATATCCTTTCAAACTCTTTTAGAATTCTTTATTTTCAGTTTTCTCTTTTGAATTTTGTAAGTTATTTTTTCCTTCCATGCGTGGTCCTCAAAACTTCTGTACTTGGTAGCCGATTTTTAAAATAAACATACTTAAGAATTGACTTCCGATATGAGTTTTCTAAGGAATTACCTCTTTTCATTTTTTTCTTCTATTACTTATTTTCTTGTTTTGCTCCGTAAATTACGCAGGGTATTTATATACTATAACACTATGCCTTGCAAATAAGAAACGGGTTTTATCATAAAGCATACTCCAAATGCCGATAATCCCTATACTCGTACATGCTGATTCCAGGTTTGTAATGCAAAGCTTAAGCCTGGAAAAAAATTTCACATATCACTATGAAGATTTTTCTTTTTTCGGAAAAATTTTTGCCCCTAAACTTCTTAAATTTCTAGGTATAGTCACCCTGATTTAAAATTTTTTTTTATTTTCGTAGCTATGTAGTTTGTGAATTACAAGGGCTTTAAGATGAAGCCAGAAAAAAACGGGGGAGGGGCTAAGCCCTGCTCCCCTAAATTCAAGCCAATCATAACGACAATATTAATAAAAATCAAACCCCCCCCCTCGAAAGTTTTTTCACGATACAACGTCACTGTCTAAAATTTTATGAACCACAATTTATGGTTATACCGAAAATTTATACTTTACCACCTTTAATTGCGGTTATTATATGACTCTCTTAAAAACGCTTTTAAATATTTACTAAGAAATACCTGCCTGACATTTCTGGGCCTTGTTTAAACAAAATGCTTCTTTTAATGTATATGATTATAAATATAAGTTCCCATTATCTGTCTATACATGACATAATTACGCTCAAACACAATAATGCATTAATTAAATTCTTTCTCACACAACCCAAGAAACGAGAACAAAATAAAAAAAGAATCGCTGATTAAATACCAAGTATTGAAATTCCTTTAATTAAAAACTAAAATGCAGCATAATAAATTGCGCAGGCAATGGAGCATTTATCGAAAATTTCCTAAATATCATTATACACACACAGTTCTCACTTTTAATAAAAGATAAATATTCATGTCTCCAATAAAGTAACTTCCATTTTTAATCAAAAATTTCCTATTTGTCTTCATTTATAAAATATACAGTGGGTAAGCCACTTTTATCTTGAGAAATGAGAGGGTATTACACAGAAAAATTTGATCACGTCAATAAATAACTGTTCCTCCCTAGCGACTTTAAAGCAAAATCTGTCGACATTCAATTTACATTAAGGGAGTAATAAAATTCATGAGGCCGCGTTTCGTAAAGATGAAGACAAATTACATGATCAGGAAACCGAGAATAATAGTTAACCGAGAAACTCTGCCGAAAGTTAAAAGAAAACTACAGTTATATAACTTGGCGATCTGATGTCGCAATCAGTCTGAATCTTTACAATTTAAGAAAGAACAAATTAAAATACGACGGACGGATCATAAACTAAATTGTACCAGAAAACGCTGCCATTGTCTTTCTTATAATTTTATATTTTATCTGAATTCTGCATTTAAAAACAAAAATCTGTGATGAGAACTAGTTCACCTTTTCTTTTCCGCTTTTCATTCAAAAGATATTACACAAAGCTTTCAAGTTAATAATGTATTCAAATGAACTATGGGAACAATGTTCAGCATCGAAGTTGGATTTCTACAGCATGTAAGAATGCCATTTGTAAGGTATGGAAATACTTTAACACGAAAAGGGAATTCTACACAACGCCGGGAAAGTTCAGAATGCAAAATACATGCTCGAGGCTAGGAGACTCGGGCTCGACCCTAGTAATAGACGGTACTTACAGTGGTGCCCAGTTCTTTTAAAGGACGGTTATGGAACATTAGCAAAGCTTAATAGTAAAAAGATGGACGGTAGAATTCAGAATCGTAAATAAAAGAATAAAGAAATAAATAAAGCACAAGCAAACACCTTGCATCTTTGGTCTCAAAAATGACGTGGAAGATCATGTGAGTAGAGATTGAAGTTAAAGGGAAGGTTGTTCTACGCAAGTCAGTTCAGTTGGTGGAGCACCAGCCTGAAATTAGGGAACCCACGTCCTGGCAATTGTACATTGCAGTAATCATTTGGATCATGCAAAGTTATTATTGTTTTTTGAAAGTGTATTGCAATAGATATTTTATAGAGTGTTACTGCATGCAATAGACCGTATTAATATTTGGGCATATGATATGGATACGTACAAACGCACAGGTAAAATTAACTAACGTTTGTAACTATTCATTTTTACTTCGTTTTATATTATCGACATTAACTCCACAACTCTGAATGAAAGGAATAATTACAATGTTATTTATGCATATTTAATATAATTCAGATGCAAAATTCGTTAAGTAATAAATCACTACGTTTGTTCAGTATGATTCATTATATGATTTCACAGAGATAAATCCATTTGCATTCGCATTCTGTACATTGAAACAAATGTTATTTAATAACCATATCTCTTCCGAAATCCGTAATTAATCACAATCGGAAAAAATTATTGTACACTTAAATTACCCTTTTTTTAGTAAAGAATGAGTATAATGTTTGCAAATAAGAAAAGAACTTATAATATATTGTAACAGATTTATTAACTTTTACTAAGTAACTATACGTGTTCAAATGTTATAAAGTGGAAAAAATATGTTGCAAAAAATTTGAAAGGCTATAAATACATCATACAAAGCGATGGAAACGCAATATATAAAAAGCTTGCGAAATTCCAGTATTTCATAATCAATATTATAGTATATATTTTAATCTATTTCTTTGCTCAGTTTCTTTAGCTTCCGGAAACATATACCGATCTCAGGAAAAGCGCCATAATCTTCAGTGATTTAAGGCTGTTATGTGAGTAGCATTGTGTTCAAAAGGGGTGAACAAATGAAAGCTGATCAACTGGGTAGCTGTGTTAATCATCTAATTAGTAGAGGACGGATGCTTTGCAAATGCACTTCAAATCAAACTAGACTCATTTATGTGATATTCTGGCTGTGAAGCTCTAAGGTTGTTTAAAAGTTGACAGTAATATTTATGAAGATCATAAATTAATAGTCAACACATCCAATGTTTTGAAGTCTTGTGCCCTATTTTAGGTTCGTTGGTAGGTTGATTGATTGATTTGATTTTCGACATAGAACAGGGTTTCAGCAAAGATATAGTGTGTGAAACTAAAGATCGCGGCCAGAAAAATGGCTACTTTCGTTAGAGAAAGTAAATCAAATAAAACCTCACACCTAAAAAATCAAGTGTAAAATAAGGTAAGATAGCAGTGAACTTAGGCGTACACCTTATAGTAACTGACAAGTGAGCCACGAAAACATTTTTCACATTCTAACATAAGGGCAATTATTTATATACGGTATTTAATATGACAAAGGATTAGAGGAGAACCTTAACGAACTCTAATGAGATGATTGTAATGTGTCGAAAACTGTCTCCGGAGAGATAGATAAATCATGATAGCTTGATGTGATCACTAAGCCCGAAAGTAATTTCTCTCGGGTTGGACCCAGTAATCTTAAAATCAGATGGATTGATGTATTCATCCAGGCTTTTTATACTTGTATTCGGGCGCGGTGGCCCAGTTGGCAAGAGCAGCGGGCCAGTGATCTTAACATCCCTGGTTCGATGCTCGTCACTGCAAATACACCGCCGTGGTCACTAATGGTGGCAGGGGCACGTAAAATAGGGCGTGGCTGCAATGTCCTCCAAGTTCTCAAATTTACCTCTGGAGGTGTGGGGTCAAGTGTTCCGGTCTCGTCACTTGGCTCGGTTCAAAATTACGGGACCGGTCATTTAGCCAAGTTGGACTCCGACCTTTGTGGTGCTAATTCAAAACAGGAGCCGCCCCTTTCATCCCAATGGCCTATTAGGACCTGGTGAATGGAACCTCCTACCAGGGGGCATTTGCAACTGCAACAGCAACAACATACTTGTATTCAACGATGATCGCCGCTCGAATATATCTTATGTATTCATCCACGGTCGGGAGAGGGGAGCTCTGCCAAGGGGAATCTTCCTCGCAACAGCCTACTAAGCGAATATTAAGACACTACAAAGAACGATAGAATTCTGCCTCTCGTTTTTCGAACAGAAGTATTTTGAAAACTTGCGTGGATTTCAAGTTCGTTTGTAATTTATTGTTTTGTAACTTAAAGGCATTCAATATGAAACTTTATAAATTTACTGAGGTCTGAGTAATCAACTTTTATTAATTGGTAATTAACCTGCAAAAACTCCCTTTCTGAAGTAAACCATCACCGAGTAACAGATCTTTGGAACTCTATCAAATCAGAGGTGGATTTTAATGCCCACAAAAGCTCTCAATATATTTTATTCCTAAGTAATACAATTTAGAGCAATGAAAATATTTCTTAAAACGTGAATTTAAAATCTTTAAAGTATATAATATTTTAAAATCCCCGTTTAAACCGAACAGTGGAGTAATATACACATTAAGAGAAAAATTTGAGCTACTGTATGAAAGAGACGAGGCGCTATTTTACATTTAACATTAATGAAGAAAAATAAATGCATATCGGTACATTATCGGGCTTACACTATAGGGTTATTTTTATATTAACTGCATTTACAACAAAAGTAAAACTGCAATCACAGCGGTAAAATAATAATTCATCTTGTCATAAAATCGTGAGTAACATTCTACGATTAAAGAACACTTAGCTCGTAATTTACGTTTCCTAACTAACTCTAACTAAATATCTGTCAACCAGAACACTGAAAAGGAAATGGGAGGGTAAGAGAGAGATAAGTCTATCTTTGACTGTTAACACAAAATATTTGATCCGTATACAGAATCTTAAAATATACAAACACACACACATACATACATACATACATATGAGAAGAGTAGACAGTAAAGTGAGAGCATAAAATCAATCACGAAAGACCAATATCAAATACAGCAGCAAATTCACTTGCAAAGAGAAACTCCGAAATTGCGTTACGAGAAATTTTAATTAATCACTACTTTGCTTGTTGCTAACAGCCCTCTTCGTGTTTAGAGACTTTCAACATAGCAGCAACTCTATCAAAGAATGAAAATCGAAATCAGTTAATGCAGCGCTGAATAACGTTCCAACATTTTCGCTCAATCAAGACCTAAGACTACAGGCGCCGGACATAAAAATCCAATAGGCTCGCAAGATTTGTTAAGACTGCATCGTTATAGAAAAGCAGGCAAATCTTGCGTGTAGAAAATCTATAGAACAGAAAATCGACTGACAAAAATGTTAATAATTTAACAACCGCAAGATTCATCTCATATACAATTAATTACATTCGATACATCGATGCCATCTTGACTTTTTTCCTTTCTCTGTACGCCCCTGGAATTTTTTCTTTGTTATTTAATTATTAGCGTTTATAACTATCAAATGAAATGTAATAACTATTAAAATATACTGAACATTGATGGTGAGAACATTTAGGAAAATATTTACAAGGTACTTCATTGTAAATAATTGTTACTGCTACGGGAAGACTATTTAGAAATTTCTAATGTGTGAAACCGACATAATGAAACATGAAAGTAAAATACAAGAGTTAAAAATTAGTAGGACAATTTCTGGGTGTCTTTAAATTAAAACACACAATCAGTCGCCCACATAGAATTTTTTGTTTCGGTAATGAAGTAAGTTTTGTTTTCTTCAAATGCTAAATATATTTGTCCCTTTATTTTTCAATGGAATAAAAGCTTCATATCGTATAACTTAAAATCAAAATTAATATTTTAAACATCAAGAGAAACTGAAAAAAAATACTTAAGTGCTCGAAACTGAAAGTAAAATTATACGAATTATATTGATGACATTAGAGATTTGATCTAACTAATGCATATCCAGTCCATAAGGAAAATGAAATCAAAGCAGTAGTAATTAAATGCTTCGGGCATAATTGTGTTTCAATTTCTGTTTAATAATAAAATGTGAATACTTTGCTTGTACCGCCAGAGCAATAACATCAGGATTTTATTAAATGATAAGAGAATTGTTTATTCAATAAGATTCTTTTACCTTATTTAATTAAACAGAAGAGCATAAAAAGTTATCTGTTCTAAAATTAAGTATGAAGGACTAAATATAAATGCAGTTAATAATCATTATCGTACTTTGTAATAAGGAAAAAATTAAGACACCTGTGTTAAGCATTATTCCACGATGGAAATTTGTTAATATAATTAGCACGCAAAAAGGAAGCAATGTAAGAGGTTGTGAAAAATGGCAGCAGTAGGGGAAATTACGGTTACAATATTCGAAATAATTTTACTAGGAAAAGACCCATCTAGCGAATTAATAGCGGATATTTTATACGGCAGAGTCAATTAGTCCTAAGATGTGATCTCGTGGAAGATTTGACTATGAGTTTTACACTTGTGACAGTTCATTTAAATTGCTTGATGTACGCAACATCCTCGATCTGAGAAAAGTCTAAAGACATATCTGCAGGATATAGGAGCAGTAGCTGGAAATCAGAATAGTCAAACATGTATTGTCAGAGCTGCGGTTTTCCCCTTCTGAGAAACGATACCTGTTAATCGTAAAAGCTGTGAAAGATAACAGCTCGTAAAGATCTAGTCAACATATCAGGTAGACTGTCGTTAGGAAGCTCTAGAAAGGGCCTGTTTACATAGAATCTGTCAGCATAAGCGTAAAACTTTTTAACCAATCAAATATCAATCACTGACCCATTTAGCCAATCAGCTCCAACGGAATCTTTAATGCTAACACTGACGCTGACTTATTCCATGTGAGCAGGCCCAAAAGATACAGTATCGTAGATGGCAGATTCCCATACAGCTATTATGGTTGTTCCCAAATTGGCCCCCTCTACGACATACCTGTCTTTCTCAATTAATGGGACATGTAAGTCTCCGTCCATGTAGCCCGCGTGTAGCAAAAGATAACCATAACTTTCTAAAATCAACAAGAAAATCATTCAATGGACCAACATCTAACATCAGTACAATTGTTATAAACTTCGAGATGGAAGCAGTATCTTTCCGTTTTGCGAAGTCATTACGAGGATTATTGGGCTAGGTTGATAGAGCTTAACAACGAAACATGAATCATAGTCGTCTTAAGAGGTTTGTATTCTGGAACCTTCCTTCTAGGTTATTTCTAATACTTCAGCTTAAAACTACGCGTCGTGTGTGGACCACAGTATATCCGTGAAAAGAACTCAGCTTGTCTGTTGGTGATGCAGCTGCACTTCGCACTATGGAAAGATTTAAAGTGATGTTGGTTCCCTGGACCTCTTAAATCCTCTGAGCAGGGATATGGGTTTTCCTAGATAAACAGGCTGTCGCACATTAAAAACAAGCGACAACCTCATCACTTATACTCAGATATCTAGCGATACGCCTGAAAATACCTCCTTGAATCCTGCTTCTCTGTGCATAGTGACCACTTCATACGATTCAATTTAAAGCCAACAAATGAAGTTATACTTCTTCACTATTTATGCAGATGGCATACTCAAGAAATTTCCTAGTACAAGGTTTTTCTTTTCTGTTTTTATAGGGTTTAGAATAACAGTCATGGTTTTACTGAAACCCTCTCTTTAAATTTAGTAATTTATATTAAAGGAATATTTAGGTTCATTTCTAGCGAGATTATCTATCTATCTATCTATCTATATATATATATATATATATATATATATACGCACACATATATATATATACACACACACACACATATATATATATATATATATATATATATATATATATATATATATATATATATATATATATATATATATATATATATATATATATATATATATATATATATATATATATATGTGTGTGTGTGTGTATATATATATATGTGTGCGTATATATATATATATATATATATATATATATATATATATATATATATATATATATATATATATATATATCCAGCAAATTCGCTGTATGGATGGGAGGCAAATATCGTAATGACAAAAGTTCCTGCCACGTAGAAAACATTTTTTTTTCTTTAACTTTTCTTTATAGGAATATTTTCAAAAAGATTCTTTGCTTTTAAGTCCAAACCTCCAGATACAGTTAATCGAATAGACATTCCATATTAATGAAAATAGACTATGAACGAAGTATTTTTCTTTCAGTAACGACAAAATATCCTAAAATATCAAAAGATTAATAACTATCAATGAAGTGTTTTTTTTATAAAACAAAAATGAAAACCTTTACATTTATATATATATATACACACTTGTAAAAATTGATTCCTCTCAGAAATCCAAAAGCTTATACTTTAAACTTATAAGGAAGCATTCTGCAGCCATGAATTAAAAGTTTGTAAAACCAAGACCAGTGAGATTAATTTGACTATAAATTACAATTTTTAATGTAAATTGCGACAAATACCCCTCTGACAGCCAATGTAACTAATGACATAAATGTACGTGTACACCCCGTATAAATGTATTTTGCTTAAGGGGAAACTCGTAACTTCTGGCTTCGAGGCCATATCACACAAAATGTATGCCTAAACATGCCACAAATATACAAAATTTAATATACGTAAGTGGATTTTTATATGTGGGTTCAAAATATATACATCTCATATAATCTATACAAATATATATTTTTAATATTTGCTTGAAAACAGAAAACCTGCTGTCAACAGAAAGAAAATTGAATCAATAACAAGTCATGCTACCACATCCATTTGTAATAATACACTTGAGCAGCAATACCACACACACTGAACAACACAAGTATGTACGGTGTACGAGTTAGTATGGCATTACGATGAATGGGTTTCATTTTCTGAGCTCTACTTTTCGTTTCAATCTGATAAACATCATTCCACATTGGCTTTTTCTCCGAGATAAAAGCATAGAATTCAAACGTCGCAGCTATAGATTTATTTCAAACATTTGCTGAGCATTCAAATCCCATGCTAGAACTCTGTAGCAATTTTTCACAATCTTTTCTCGTGATCTTATATAAATAAATAAATAAATAAATATAAATATATATATATATATATATATATATATATATATATATATATATATATATATATATATATATATATATATATATATATGTATGTATATATATAACACAAGCATGCTAGGAGAAGATGCAATCAATCTATGATTCGCATTACTCTTTTTCTGGAAGAATTTTCAAACAACGGGGAAAAACTTCCCGATAAAAAGTCTAACTTTACCAAAAAATGGGAGAG
Organism: Dolomedes plantarius; assembly: GCA_907164885.2. NCBI lineage: Eukaryota > Metazoa > Arthropoda > Arachnida > Araneae > Dolomedidae > Dolomedes > Dolomedes plantarius. The sequence continues at coordinate 121,890,056 of OU015494.1, read as the reverse complement.
TAAAGCAGTCTTTTGCATATTTCCAAGCTCCAAGACTCATCATTCACCTTTTCAGACCCTACTTACTATGTGAAGTCAGGAAAGGTAAGAAGTAAACTTGAAATTCAAAAGGTATTTTAGTCGAAATCACAGTTTATGGTTTGCACTAGGTCTATAAAAAATACTATACTTGAAATGGCATATCTAAAATGAGTTTTCGCTTTGTTTGTTTTTAATTTTGGCAACGCGACACAACGGACATTTGGTTAGCCATACGAAATTGCTAGGGAAAATTCATGGTGAGAAACAATCTTTGAAAAGCAACGGGTTTGTATGTATGGTACATGACAATTTTATAACAAAAATTCCGTGGAAATTCTTTTCTCTTGTTCACAAGAAGAGAAATTTTAATCTAGTAGCATTGTTTATTTTACAATCCAATACTCATCTACAACTAATTATCGTAATACACTGTTTATGAAAACCCACTTATAACTTGCAATAAGTATATATTACCAGGTATTTTAATAAGATTTAATACAGGAGCAAAACACATGTCGCTGTAGACACATATAGGTTTTTAAAAGAATTCATTCATGCATATTAATTCCTATAACTGACTTAAAGTCACTAAACTTTGCAATTTAAATTAGCATTCGACTGAGATAGGAATCAAAATAAGCCCTACTTTTCGCTAAGTTACAATATACGTACAAACACAGATTTAACAAAGTTATAATATCTGAATATGTCGATCTCTCCCACACGATTGTTTTTACCAAATAATCAGACATTTTCGCGAGACAACAATTGAGATCATCTGAATACTGAAAAACAAATTCATAGCCGTCACAGAACGAAATTCACCTGCCACGTAGTTTAATCCTCATTTGAAGTAATTCAAACGACATAAATATTAATAAGGGCTTTATGCGACTGCCCCGTACCACATAGCTCACTACAAAATAGCAGCAACTGCGATTATGCCAAGCCGCTTGGCATTCATCTGCTCAATATAGGACTTCCTGGATAAAATGACCCACTAGATTTTAACTATCACGGGTCTCTTCTTTCCTGACGAGTGAAAATTTATACACTGACTGCATGTGAAGGCAGGTGCTCGAATAAAAGATGAAATTAGAAGATTACTCAAAGATTAAAATAAATCGAAAATTAGATATATTGCTCGGAGAAATGAAATAATGTAAGACTCAAGAAAACCCAATGTTATCAGAAATTCAATGAAATATGTAGCAAATGTATAGAGAAAGCCGTATTCAGACATGACGTAGTGTTTTTCCAAATGAGTAAAAAAGAATACGGATTCCAAAGCGTTTTATAAAACACGAAGTAATTGAATAAGATTAAATACAATCTAAGACATACTCTCATTTGATCTCCATTTTAAATAAAAAATTAATCCTACAATCTTTGCAAACTTTAATCTGTCTAGAAACAAAAGAAATCTTTTTACTACCTCTAAAACATTAATTAGTTGAGAATAGTTATAGGCTTTTAGGAAATAAAAAAACTTTAAAACATGAAGTGACAAGTCCATAGAAAACGAGTATTGCAGCCCCATTCAACTTAAACAGTTGAAAACTTATGCATTAAACCAAGCATTTTAAATAGTTAAATATTATAACATAGGAATATTTCTTCAAAGTGAAAACTTAAATGGTAAAGCACATATTTCTTTCCAAAAAGTTTGGTCGTTTACCGCCGGCGGAAACTAAATAGGCTATGTAATCAAAACAGCTGAGTAAATACGTTCATCCCAACCCATTAATAATGACGCAAAGAATGATCGATAAACCTCAATGTCGTTCTTATATCACATATCATATTAGCTCAATATCAACTAGTTCTAGAATCATATAGCTAGTTTTATCACTCGACAAGGGAACCGAAGATATTAAGAGCCATTATTCTTTCTGGATATTGCTTAAAAACATCAAAGTAACATAGGCCATAAAATGCACACCATGCACGATGTACCTTTAGTTCCTAGCGTAAATGCGTTTGTAAATGCGACTTCTTCAATATTTGCAGATAGTGAAAGATGAGCTTTACTTATAGGGTTAAGGAGCATTGCTCAGTGAGCACTTGGTAATATATGTGCATATATACGTCCATATAATCAATTGTGTGTATAACGTAACCGATTTACGAAGCTGTTATTCATATTCAGGACAAATGTGAAAGGTTTAAGAGATAACTCAGAGAGGCAGAATTAAAACTTTTTCAATTAAATAGAAATCACACAACATAGACGGATCATTATTTCTTATAAATCCCGTAAAATTTGCAATATTAACAAATCAAAATCTACAGCACTGTAGTTCACTACTTACAGTAATGTCGTGTTGTATCAGGCAACAACTATTTATTGAACACATTCGTACCTATCTATAGTTAATGAATTGAAACAAACTAGGTACTACATTAAACATTTTCCACATGCATGATTTCTAAACTGATGTAAAATTTATGACAGATTAATTTTAAAAAAATACGAATTTATACACTTCATTATTTCCTTAGGATTCCTTAGGAAATAAGGTCGTAAATTTCAGCAAAAAAAATAATTTATGAATAATTCAATCATGATTGGTTTGTCTACCTGTACTCTAAGGTGGAATGAGACATCAAAACAAACTGTAAACTATGCAACAGAAGTTAAATGTTTTGATACTTTCAGATTTCAGCATGTAGTAAAATGCAGACATGCTACATGAAATATCTAAAAGAAAGAAAAATCGTGTAACATGCGATTTTACGGAAATCATGCACGATAAGACATAAATTAAAAACGAAATTAAAGATAAGACAATACAAAATTAACTTCCTATGCAACCGCACACTAAACACTAAAATTCATTAACATCTTTCATCATGTACTTGTGAAGTGTTATACGAGTACATTGCTTTTATTTTTAATTTCCTCAACACAATAACATGAATTCCTTAGCAGATATGACAACACTCGGTTAAGGAGGTAATCCCTCTAGATATGTTAAATCTCTACCTAAGTTACAACCTCAGTGCGTCAGTAGCATATTCCTACGACCATTATAATATCTCAAGGAGATTTACTATACCCGAACTGCATGTATGAAAGCCCATTTATGAATAACTCTTCCACAACCAGAAATCGAATCTGAGGCTTTGTGAATTAACTTCGCAAGCTAACCATCTCTGAGACTGTCGCCTACTAAAGATTCTCATAATTCAGAAAATATTAAGAGACCGTTAAAAGAAGTTCTCAAATTTTCGTACGCATGGAGAATTTAAAAAACATTTTAATGCCATCTATATAAGAGAAATATCTATTTTTAAAGCAGATTTTCAAAAAAAAAAAGATAATTTGTAAAATTTAAAAAAAAACTAAAATATTGCTGACATAAAGAATTATTTTATGGCATTAGCACAGTTGGCTTTTAGTTGTTTCGATCTGGCTGACCTGATATAAAACCTCGTAATACTAAAAAAAAACATGTCATGTGACTTAATGAACAAACTGTCTGATACGGGAAAATTTCACTAGATATTCATATTCAGTTTTAACAGAGATATATAAAATTGGAATTTAAATGGATTACATTAGATAAATGGTTATAGATATATAGATACCCACAAAAATTGCATTTTCAGAATTAATATCTTTTAGAACCCCCCCCCCCCCCAAATTAATATAAATTAAAAGAAAGTCAAATCTACTTTGATAAGCTATGAAACATTATTATTGATTGTTTAAAATCTGCAAATAGAAAGACAGTACATTAAAATTTCCCTTTTTAAAATTATATATAGAAATTATCAAGAAAAATATTGCAATTTCGCTAAAATTAAATTCTATTATTGTTTATCTCATTCACTAAAAGACGCCCATATATATATATATATATATAAATGCATGCACCAACACACTACTTGCAAAATGAAACAGGTCCCCAATTACTGTAAATACACAGTAAAAAATCACTAAATACACGAAGTTGTGCATATCTTGCGGTATTTTGTCCCTCATTTCATCGCTTTGACTAACATATGTAAATAGATTTCTGGTCCTCAGATCTCAAAAACTTTTTAATGAGACTCCTTGGTCCTGGCTCATGGTCTAATGATTTTTTCAATAAATTTCTCCGAATCTATATCCCTTTTACATGAGACGATGACAACATTGTAAGTTATTAGGGCAATTTTAAATGTTAAAAGAAACATGTGTAATAAAAATATTTCACGAGTTACAGAAGTACAGAATGAATTCTCCTTATCATTGCATTAACATATGTGAATATTCGTTCTAAGTTATAAAAAATGAAATGAAAAAAATAATTTGAAATAAAAAATCTGGAAGAAAATTTTCACATAATATACCTCTAGAACTTTTTAAAAACTAAGTTAAAAAAATTAACCTGAATACAATCGCAGGACATCAAATTTTTTACTTCTTAATTAAAGAGTTGTTACATTAAGAATCTTGAAAGCAATATTTTTTTTTTAAAGTCTGATAGTGAAGCTGAAATTTTTAAGACGTTCAGTACCAAATTTTTCAATTGGAGATATTATTCTTGATGTCCAAAACTGGTAAAGAACTACTCTCCTACAAATCAGCTGTTGATTAAAGAATGTTGAACTTAACGGTACGGCGTACTACTACTATATGAATATATTTTAAAGAGAACATAACATGTATAGCAAGTTCTTTCAGTAATCCAACACGGAAATTTTCACCCTTGTTCTCGTGCCATTTCACTAACATTTCCTTGAATAGAGAACTCCTTAAAAAATCTCACGCGTATCTCAGCAAGGAAGATTCATACTAGAGTTTGAGAACTGTTGCATTGATATTTTCAGAGAAAAGGTTGTTCCTTTACACGTCTCAAATATATCCGTTTTTCTGCATACATTTATGTTTGAACTAGCTGAAAACCCGTAATTTCGCTACGGAGTACATTCAAGTTAAATGCAACGGTCAATGTATGCAATTAATGCCAATATATATATATTTATTTATTTATAATAAATAAAACGATCAATGTATGCAAATGATGTAAAAAATATTGATAAAAAATCGTAAGGGCTATTTTTATAGACAAAATAACAAAATATTCAAATTAAATCTAATAGAATATTCTAAAGAATATAATACAGTTAATATAGTAAAGTTTTAGGAATATATCTTTTACTGTATTTTAATATTTTTTTGATAATTTCCAATCGTCTGCCCAATTAGCAAGGAAAAAATTTTTTTTTGTCTGTTTCGTTGTTATGCACGTGCCGATAAATTAGTTTAAAGTACCAGAAAAAGAAATCACGTGATCAGCATTTAGCAAATAAAATTCTAATAATTAATCTTTAAAAATTCACCAAAAATCAGAAAATGGAGGTAAAGATTCGAAAAAGATTATATTTTAAAGGAATTTTTATGATCTTTCTCGTGATATAAATTTTATAACCCTCAAATTATTATTTTAAGTGCAAACTTTAAAGAATGTTACTAAAACAGCTTAAAATTTTAATTAAAAAATATCTAAGAAAAAATTTTCAAAAATCTTTCTTAGTGCACCCCTACACTATAAGAAGAATCGCCATGCAAAATTTCAGCCCTTTAGGTCCAGCGGTTTGGTCTGTGCGTTGTATGTCAGTCAGTCAGTCAGTCAGTTACGGAACTGTTATATATATATAGATGTACTAAAAGCACTAATGTTTTGCATGTAAAATAACAAACTACATAATCCTAGTAGTAATTCATCCATCATTTCTACTATTTGGTTAACAACTGAATCAGCTGTTCCAAAACCCACCCGCAGATATTAAACGGGAAAAAACATGAACAAGAAATCGTCCATTTTCATAGAACGGTTGTATTCTAAACGAGAAAGGCCCCATTAACAACTATTTCAAGTGAAGGAAAGAATAAAATAAAACTTGTTATACCTAGACATCGAAAAAGGTAGGTTTTAACAACGAATACAATAGCGTGAGATAAAATCACTTAGTACTGTTTTGTTAGGAATGCACAAGCGAAAAGTTTCATATCAACTCGAAACAAATACTTCATCACAACAGGTCTATAGCGGAGGAAAAAAAACTAGAAGTGCAGCTTTTCAAGCTTTACAAAAAAATCTCAGCAGCGAAAACAAGTCAGTATTTTCTGGTCGATATAAAACTAGGTTATTAAAATCCACCAAAAGAATTGGGATTCTAGTGGCGTTAATGTATGATTTTATGCTTGATTTCCTGAAATATTTTTAATTCACGATGACCATTAAATGGAGTTTAATGTATGATTTTATGCTTGATTTCCTGAAATATTTTTAATTCACGATGACCATTAAATGGAGTTTAAGTTGCAAAAATAAATTAAAATGTGTTTAAGTATCAATTTTACGTTATTTCTGAATTTAGCTTTTAAAAATCAAAATAACATACACAAATCCTCTGCGTGACAAAATATCCTTTATTCCATAATAAATACTATACATAAGTATTTCCTTGCATGTGTGATGCTATTCGATGAACTCGACTTTCTCCTTTTTAAGTTTAAAAAATAAATCCGAAATCTTACATTTAACACTAAGTATTATTTTTTTTTGACATAAAGCCAGCTATCATAGCTTATGGACACAAATGAAAACCTTATTTACATTATACGACTTACCAATGAAAATACAGGAAGCATCGAAATATAATTTAATTTATCCAGGGCAGACTGAAAATAAAACAATTATTTCAAAATTTTAATGACATTTCTTATTAGAGCTTTACAAAATGCATTGACTCAATACAACTTTTGTAATTATAGAATCATTTCCTATGGTCTTGTATCACAAAACAAAGAGACGATTTCCTATTAAAGCGATTTCTCAACTGTATCCAATATTTAGTTAAGGAATAATTTTTATTCATGACATTATTGGGGGACAAAAGGAAAAAGTCTAGTTTCGTAACTACTGCCCAGACAGTTTCTGTTTAAATTCTGATACTGAAATATCATTATTACGAACTTTTATTATATACTATTACACATTCTGCAAGAAACTCAGAAACATATATGAACGCAAAACCATAATTTTAACCCTAAGATAAATTTCACAATATCTGCATCCTATGAAGTGATGCAGTATGTCCAAATCTCAACACTGAACTTTTGATAACGCACCCAGATTTTTCCTTTTCGAACGTTAATCAACACGAGAGAAAAGAATTCAAATCTATCAAATGTTTTAAATGCGTCCCGATTTACGTGTGCCGTTTTCAGAAGAAATTTTCAGCAAAAAGCTTGTACGAGCTAAAGTAATTACTTGCATCTATGAGTTATTTCACCGACTTGTCATTACAGAAAATAGAATGGGAATGAAAAACTTCATAAAAACTCGTTTTCGCGTACTTAGAAAAGAGTGCGTGATAAATTCAGGCCACAAAATTTCAAAGGGATCTGCAGTGAAATGACATTTCTGAGCAACTAGGGTTAAGACGGGGAATTCTGGAGCTCGATTCCAGAGCGCAGCAAATTATGAAAAATACGGTTTTAAGCCCAGTATGAAGATCATAATGAATTTAAAGTCTTATCCAGGGTTTATGTCAGTTTAGGGAGGGGGACATAAGCAGGTCATAAGGACTCAATGACATAACTCCAGATGGTGATTTGAAATATTATGTGAAGCGGTGAACAAAATTTTAATTAAACTGTCACTTTGCAAAAGTGCTATTTTAATATTTTGCAAGAATTTTAACATATTTGTCAGGGCTATTCAGATGTGTAATTCATCGAACAATTAAATAGAATTTCAAAATATGTAGTACAAATTTAGAATATGCTAATATTTATTTAAAAAAATTTTTGCATATTGTAGATCCGATACCAAATAAAAAAATGTAGCAATTAATGAACCTTTTTATACGATGGGAGAGCCGATTGCTTTTTCTCAGTAAATACTATTTTAAATACCAAAATAATAAAGTACGAAATAAACCCAAATTGTCAAAAATTCTGCACTATGACCATATATGGAGTAAAGTTGCACAATTGTTATTTTCTTTTAATCAATGGTAATTTTTTCATGCCGTTTACTCCGTTTTTGATACAAGAACAACCAGAATAGTGAATCCAGAATTATAAACCGAGTTTTGCCATGTACACATTAACATAGATAAAGAGTTAATAACTTTATTCAAAGTTTGACGTAACAGAAAGATTTAATAAGCTATAAGTTGAACATTTCATTTTGAAGCAAGGCGAACGACCAGAAAATGTTCGATTTAAATGGAGGAGTAGCTCTTTCTTTATATTCTCTTTCACTGTAGGACATCATTAAATCAATGCGTCGACGCTTTCCTAAATAAATAACATTACACTTCCTTCACTTGGCATGTAGCACTTACTCCTCTAGAAAGAAATGCAATTATTTCAGTATCCTCTGTATTTCGTGAAACGTTCCTATAGCAGCAGATAAAACAAATTCCTAAACTATTAGATCCAAGTCAATTAATGTATGTTTATTTTAGGAAATTGTTCGTGATCACAGTATCGTCCAAACGTAAAAATAATTATCTCTAAATTTAGATGCAACATTTAAGTTATATCTGTCAATGGAGAGCTAATGGTTAGTGCGCAGTTTCAACTTTTAAAGCTGAGATCTAAAGCTCTAGATTTTAAATTCCAAACTCCCAAAAGCACAATGCGAATCCTTAAAAGATTTCCGACCTTTCAGTTAAATAAATTGTACTGTAAACCATTATTTTAGAGAAAAGTATAATCTTTTTGCACACAATTTTTAAAAATATATTCAGTTGTCCAGTAACGATCAAATAAACGAATATTTTTTGTTTTGTTTTTAAATCAACTTATTCTAGATGTCAACGAAACTGAAAAAAAATATATTTAGAAACTCAAAATATTTCTTTTAAGGATAATCTAACCTTTCAGCCTGAATATCATGTTTAGCTATCGAGCTACTAACAAGAATTAAGTACAAACTCCATTTAATTTAATCTGACAATAAAAGCATAGTGTATTAAATTAGTTAAAGTTGTTAGAGTTTTATATACAGAGTACAAAAAAGCATTTAGGAGCTGTATAGATGCAGTGCGTCTTACCCTTAAATTTAGCTTCAGTTTGATTCCAAAGGGCAGTAGGATGTTAGGAAATTTAAAAAATACAATTTTTTATATTAATCAAAAAACATTCAGCTAAGTTCTGAAATTACACGTAAATTTATCTCAAATAATTTTCATTAAATGAAAGGCAATTAATCGCAAACCAGCGGGAAATAACGTAATATTTTGCATAGGGGTTTTGTCTATATTTTTAAAAATACTCAGGTTGTGTGGCATATATTATATATATGATTTAAGAAGATATTCTTCCTATGAAACTAGTTCAAGACTAAGATTAAATTATTATAAAGCTATGATAAAACTAAATTAAAAATCAAATTAAGATAATCAATAATCATAATTTAGTCAAAATATATATGCCGAATAATTAACAGAGAACCGGATATACGCTTTTATAATATAAATGTGTATATGTGAAATATGTATTAGATCATTTAACACAAATCATTCTGCGTTAAATACAATAATTACAATATTTCATAAATCTGCAAGTAGGTAAGAAATTTATACAGTGTTGAAGATTAAAATCTCAAGGTTATTGCAATTTCAAAGATTTGAAAAATATCCTGAGGAATATTTGGGTCAAATATGAGTATTCTTTAAGTTTAATTAAAGCTCCTCGTAATTATTTTAGAGTCGAATGATCCCCAATGAATCAATCAGTGTTCGATAATTTAGTTTCCCCCCTTGTAATTTGAATCTTAATTATGTTTTATTTAATAATTTAGTCTATCTTTAATCTTAGATCGAATTATAAATATTACTTACCACAAATGTAGTAAAGTATTAAAAAGTTTACATAAAAAACAGCTGGATTTAACCTCGGAATTAAAAAAAAAAAAATCAGTAAAATTTTGTTCCAAAAATTCCAATGTAATTATCTTACATATTACCATCTTAACTTATTTCTGAGAGGGCATAACTTTCAGAGCTCATGTCCTCCACTCAAACCTGCTTCTTGGAAAAAAGATACAATTTTGGTAAGTCGGAAGTTAAATGCGCAAGGACTTAAGTCAAAAGTTACTAATAATGTATACCATTTCATCAAAAATAAAATCATCTGATCAATAAAAAAAAATTCAGATAGTCTCTTCTAACGAAACTACCGCGGGTTATTATTGTTGGATTACATATCGTTGCTCACTTCTTTTGTATGTATATATGCATATATGTTATATGTATCTATATACATGTACGTGTGTATATATATACATAAATGCATGTCAAAATTTTAACTCATTTTGGTACTTTTCTGTTTAACTGTTTACAGCTTGTCCAAGCGATACAGACTGGGTTTGGCGTGCTGCCAAAATTATAACTCGCGAGGTACAGCCGGACGGTTTTAGCGTCTGAAATTTTGCTTTCTGGAGGGCCGTTATGGAGGAACGTAACAGTACGTTAAAAGGAAAAAAGGGGGGGGGGGGCGCCAACATAGTATAGTAGTTAGCATCCTCAGCTGCCACGCAGTGGGCTTGGGTTCAAATTCCGAATGTGGTCTGGTCGTTTCCATGTCGCCCCCCTCATAAGGAGCAATGCTGGCTCACCTAATTAGTGCTCCCATAATAAAGTAGCCAGCAAAACTTCAAGGTCCTTCATGGGATAATGTCACAAGAAGTCCCTACCGTCAGAAGACAAGTATTTCCAGCATTTGAAAAAAAAATAAGTAAAATAAAAAAGGGAAATTGAAGAAAGGGGTGAACAGGGAGTACACCATTTTCTTTTCAGTATTTCCATTAAATACACTAAAATTCAATACATAATCATAAAAGATGAAAAAAATCCGAAATATATTTAAAAAATTTTTATTACATTTACCTACAAAATTCACAAAAACGTTGTTATATTCTGCAAAAGCCAGCTCAATTCCACAGTTTTTCTTTATACGCACTTCACATGGGAAAATGCTCCGACGAAAAATCTTAACGATAAATCGGTAAATTCATAAAAGGTTACGGTTGCCGTTTGAAAGGGTTTCAGAAAATTGCGGTAACGCACTCTGCAGTTATAAGAGAACGATGACAGTCTTATTATATTTATCACTCCTCGTGGAAAAAAATTCACTGGTAAGAATAGAAACAAATGCTTTTAAGACTAAGAATGCTGAGAATAGTTTGATAATACGGCATAAACTTATTTTTGTTAATAAATACTGACATAAATTTTGATGTACCCAGTCTGAAAAAGACACCTTCACATTTCCTTGATTTGTTTGCAGAAGTAAGCTGATAAAATTCTTTGAACTCATAGGTCGAAAATAGTTATTCATCATCGTAAATGGAATTGATTCTTGGAGACAGTAAGATTTGTAATACCGGTCCAATGACGAATGATTATCACAACAGTACATTTATTTGTTTATTATTTTTCTGAAACTGACCTTATTTATATATGTATTCCTACGTCTTGTGAGGCGATTCACGATATCAGAGAAATAAAAGGTGTTGGTGTGGATCACTGATGTGTGCAAATCACACTTGAGTCATGCAATCCAGTCTGATCATCATGGAATATAGATATGAATATTGACATTAAAATAGGTATTAAACTGACTCTGCGTACTTGGCATTAGGAAATGAGTATCATTTATAAAAATATTGCATGTTATCATAAGTAATGAAAAGAAATTTTACTATGAAACTGACTTTTTTTTCTATTTTAATAATTAGAAAGACGACCCTTTAATTTTAAATTCAGTGCAATCTCCTCCAGGCTTAGTTTCAACGAGATTTCTGTAGTCATCGACGGGAACAGCCACTTTTAATTTTGGTTGAGAAACAGCCTGAAATGATACGCAAGAAGGTCGTTGTGGTGTAAGATATAGCCGTCTTTCCAGTTCATCTCAAAACGGTTCAAACGTATTTAGATACAATATCTAGAGGAAGGGCGCGGTGGCCCAGTTGGCAAGAGTAGCGAGCCAGTGATCTGAAAGTCCCTGGTTCGATGTTCGTCGCTGGCAATCCACCGCCGTGTTCACTAATGGTGGCGGGGCACGTAAAAAAGGTCATGGCTGCAATGCCCTCCAAGTTCTCAAATTTACCTCTGGAGGTGCGGGGTCAAGTGTTCCGGTCTCGTCACTTGACTGGGTTCAAAATTTCGGGACCGGACATTTAGCCAAGTCGGACTCCGACCCTTGTGGTGCTAATTCAAAACAAGAGCCGCCCCTTTCAGCCCAATAGCCTATTAGGACCTGGTGAATGGAACCTCCAACCAGGGGGCATTAGGAACAACAACAACATATCTAGAGGAGCTTATCTTACTTTTCAAGGTAATTCACAAAATCACACCAACACACGAGATTTGTCAGAAAATGTTGGCACAATAAATTATTTTAACACGATTAAAATGGGAAAATATAATTCATGAGACATTATATTATATGATAGGGGTGGCGGCTTTGCTTGAATATATAAATTTTGTACCCACTCTATGATTCCGGGTACAGCAACCAACAATCCATGGCCAGCTAGCAGGAACTTCTCCCCACTATGAGAAAACGACATTCATACTCTACTAAATAATCCATCTTGAACCTTTTGCCAGAATGCATCAACAACTAAATACGTCCATCGGGGCAGGAGAGTGATTTTGACGTGATTCGCCAACTAAAATCAAATTCTTAATTATGATCCAAGTTCACCTCCATTTGAAAAAAATTGCCATTTTTGAACGATTGACGCTCACAAAGTAATTAAAATAGGAGTTTCCTAACAGAACAAACAATACAGCTCCCGACCGACAAAAATCAAGTACTTTGACAACTAAAACATCACCAGGCATATTAACTGCTATGCCAAGATTCTAATTAAAAGGCATGAAAACTCTCACACAGTTAAATACTGACGATCTAGAATAAACTTTTATTATTTCTCATCTAATGCAAACTCATGAGAACTGAATAGTAGTGCATAATCCTTATTAAGCAAGCTTGAGAGATTTTCCTTGCCAGCAGGAAGCGTGACATAGACTACAGAAAATAATAAATACCTGGAGACAAAATTTTAATACATAAAATGTGATACATATTTTAACTATATAACATCAGTTTAGAGATTGCAACTATATTAAACATTATGCCTGAATTTTAGGGATATGATGATATATGCATAAAAATTTAATCAGGTTGTGTGGCTAAACTATTTCTAGTTATAAAAATGTTTGCGATCAGGTACAAGTGTATCAAAGATTAGACAAAAAATTATAGAAGAGAAAATGTGAAAAAAAATGCGATGCATATTTTAACTATACAACATCAGTTTAGAGATTGTAACTGTGTTAAACATTATGCCTGAATTTTAGGGATATGATAATATATGCATAAAAATTTAATCAGGTTGTGTGGCTAAACTATTTCTAGTTATAAAAATATTTGCGATCAGGTACAAGTGTATCAAAGATTAGACAAAAATTATAGAAGAGAAAATGTGAAAAAAATGCGATGCATATGTTAGCTATACAACATCAGTTTAGAGATTGTAACTGTATTAAACATTATGCCTGAATTTTTGGGATATGATAATATATGCATAAAAATTTAATCAGATAGTGTGGATAAAATATTTCTAGTTATAAAAATGTTTGCGATCAGGTACAAGTGTATCAAAGATTAGACAAAAATGATAGATGAGAAAATGTGAAAAAAAAAGCAAAATTACAACAGAGTTTATTTTATCTCTCGTAAAATAGTTCCAAAATTCAATTGAATACAACAAAATAGCTAATAAAAAAATTCTCATATCTTCTCAACTAAATTGCGTTCGAAAACGTGTGTGGATCTATGGATTCTTATTTTCTCGGCGTTCACCATAATAATTTCTTTTTCAAAGAATGAATGAAAATGATAAGAATATACCGAAAAAGAGAAAATGCGTTTCGAAGCAATGAAACTTTTAAAAAGGATTAATGCAAAATATGCTCCATACGAAAAGTAATAGGATCAAAATTCAAAGCAAACAACTTTATTTAATTTGCGCGAGTTTGAAATACATATTGTAGCTCTGAACGAAATTATACACATAAAAAATTGAAAAAAAAAATTGGTAAAATAATAAACTTCACATATTTGTCTGACATTAAAAAACAAAAACAAAAAACCATCCGTACTGAAAAACTTTTGTATCTCTTAAAACCTAATTTAGAGGGTTAAAATTTTACAATGAATATGGAATGAAAATACATAGCCGCAAATTTATGGCGCTGAAATTTGAACTCCTGTTTACTTTCAATATTTTCATCTCAACCTATGTTGCTTTCATACAAAACAATTACCATAAATATAATTCAATATGATTCGATTAGGATAAAAATAACTTTCTAAGAAAAGAAAAGCATTTTCAAAAGGCTAAGATATATAAGGCAAAATAGACTATAGCACTTCCGTACACACTGTTCACCTCATCCCAAGAAAGATTAAAGAAAACATAATTAACACACATCTAGAAACTATTCTGTATTTCTTTCCCCATGATGTTTGTACCTTTTGTTGTTCTGAATTATAAAATATTAGTATCGAATAAAAAAATCCATTTCGTTTTACCACATTTTAGAAAGCGGTTTCTTTATGCTTTTTCTGGTTCATATGTACGATAGAGCACAATAAACCATCTTGAACTATGAAATTCAGATTAAATATTAATCATATCTCGAAGCATAAAACCATTTTCAAAGATTTTAATTTTCTATAAATTTAGTATATTTCCCTTCTCGTTTACATACATTCACTAACAGATATTACATAAATATATTTATTTATTACATGCAAATATACATATACTACCAAGGGAGCATATTTTTCCCTCTTCTATGTAATGGTATTAGGTAACCATTTCAAAAACTTAAACGTTGAACTTATGCACTTTCGCATATCACTGAAAATTGTGGTTTTATTTATTGTTCACTAAACTGAATAAGATCAACGTTAAAATATTCATGCACGAAATAGAGTTATTAAAATGAGGATAAACTAATATATATTTCCTTTTATACAGATACTTATGTAAGAGGAATAAATTATGTTCAGACGAAGCACATAAAATTGTGGATTACATTCTTTAAATTCTACTTCATACCAACATATGCTACCAATTTGTAATGTTAGGCGAGTTTTTTTATTTTCTCATAAATTAATAATTTTACGAGATGATCATCTACTCATGTATATAATACTGGCTGAAAACCCGTACTTCGCTAATTAGTACATTCAAATTAAATACAACGATCAATGTATGCAACTGATGTAAATAAAAACGAAAATATATATTTATAAAAAAATCGTAACAGATATTTTTATAGACAAAATAATGAATAAGAAAATATTCAAGTTAAATCTATTAGAGCATACTAAAGAATATAGTACAGTTTGAGAAACATTTCTTTTACTGTATTTTAAGTATTTTTTGATAATTTCCAATCGTCTGCCACATTAGCAAGAAAAAAAAATATATACATTTTTGTCTATTTCGTTGTTATGCACGGGACGATAAATTTATCTAAAGTACCAGAAAAAGAAATCGCGTGATCAGCATTTAATACATTAAGTTCTAAAAATTAATCTTTAAAAATTCACCAAAAATCAGAAAATGGAGGTAAAGATTCGAAAAAGATTTCATTTTAAAGGAATTTTTATGATCTTTCTCGTGATATAAATTTTAGTAAACTCAAATTATTATTTTAAATGCAAACTTAAAAAAAGTTACTAAAACAGCTTAAAAATTTAATTTAAAAAAATCTAATAAGAATTTTTCAAAAATCTTTCTTAGTACACCCCTACACTATAAGAAGAATCGCCATGCTAAATTTCAGCCCTTTAGGTCCAGCGGTTTGATCTGTGCGTTGTATGTCAGTCAGTGAGTCAGTTACGGAACTGCTTTATATATATAGACTAGCTGAAAACCCGCACTTCGCTACGGAGTACATTCAAAGTAAAAACATCGGTCAATGTATGCAATTAATGCCAATATATATATAATAAATACGACGATCAATGTATATAATTGATGTAAAATATATATATATTTATAAAAAAATTGTAAGGGATATTTTTATAGACAAAATAATGTAGAAGAAGATATTCAAATTAAATCTAATATAAAGAATACTAAAGAATATAGTACAGTTAATATAGTACAGTTTCTAGAACATTTCTTTTACTGTATTTTAATATTTTTTTGGATAATGTCCAATCGTCTGCCGCATTAGCAAGAAAAAAAAAATTATTTTTTGTCTATATAGTTTTTATGCACGTGACGATAAATTTATTTAAAGTACCAGAAAAGGAAGTAGCGTGATCAGCATTTAATAAATTAAATTCTAAAAATTAATCTTTAAAAATTCACCAAAAATCAGGAACTGGAGGTAAAGATTCGAAAAAAATTTCATTTTAAAGGAATTTTTATGATCTTTCTTGTGATATAAATTTTATAACCCTCAAATTATTATTTTAAATGCAAACGTAAAAAAAGTTTAAAAAACAGCTTAAAAATTTAATTTAAAAAAATCTAAGAAGAATTTTTGAAAAATCTTTCTTAGTGCACCCCTACACTATAAGAAGAATCGCCATGCAAAATTTCAGCCCTCTAGGTCCAGCGGTTTGGTCTGTAAGTTGTATGTCAGTCAGTCAGTGAATGAATGAGTCAGTTACGGAACTGTTTTATATATATAGAAGATAGACTAGCTGAAAACCCGCACTTCGCTACGGAGTACATTCAAATTAAATACAACGGTCAATGTATGCAATTTATACCAAAAAATATAAATATATATATATATTTATAATAAATACGACGATCAATGTATACAATTGATGTAAAAAAAACCATTTATAAAAAAATCGTAAGGAATATTTTTATAGACAAAATAATGTCCAATCGTCTGCCGCATTAGCAAGAAAAAAATATTTTTTTTGTCTATTTATTTTTTATGCACGTGACGATAAATTTATTTAAGGTACTAGAAAAAGAAATCACGTGATCAGCATTTAATAAATTCTAAAAAATTAATCTTTAAAAATTCACCAAAAATCAGAAAAAGGAGGTAAAGATTCGAAAAAGATCTCATTTTGAAGGACTTTTTATGATCTTTCTCGTGATATAAATTTTATAACCCTCAAATTATTATTTAAAATGCAAACTTAAAAAAAAATTACAAAAACAGCTTAAAAATTAAATTTTAAAAAATCTAAGAAGAACTTTTCAAAAATCTTTCTTAGTGCACCCCTACACTATAAGAAGAATCGCCATGCAAAATTTCAGCCATTTAGGACCAGCGGTTTGATCTGTGCATTGTATGTCAGTCAGTGAATGAGTCAGTTACGGAACTGCTTTATATATAGAGATAGACTATCAAAATAAAATATATATTCACTGTTTGCATTAATTTTTTCTGACTATTTAATATCGCTATAATTATAAACTTCTTACTAAGGCAGATTACCGCTGAACACCTTATGCTTCTACAGTTATCTCTATTTCATTAGAAGACATAGAAACAAATATTTACGACAAACTATTCTTTCGCAATTTACAAACACTGTTCTCTCTTTCACAATTTTGTCACATGAACAGAAATTCTTAAATATCTTTTAACTTAAGATATAAAGTCGGATATTAACTCTTATAAAGAAGTACTTTACTTTTTGAAACAAAATAAAATCATTAGTCGCCGATTTTTATAGCGACAGCCTCATAAACTGAAGATATTAAAAATCCATTCTCGAAGAGCGGTTTAATTATGCATCATTATTTCACGCAAAAAATTACAATCAATTCTCAGTCTAAAAATAAAAAAAAACCTACATTCTAACTTTCTTTATAAAGTATGAAATAAAACCATGAATACATTTATTTCAAAATACTAAATTAAGCTTCCACTGGTAACGCTGCTTGTGAAAGCTTTCAAACGAGAAGTAACCCGTAATTGCGCAAGAATGATTAAAATATTTATTAGTAATCTCAACTTACTTTCTATTCAAAAACCATGCATTAAAACTGACAAAATATAATAAAGGTAAGATCGAGGGAACTGCAATTTTTCCTGCTCATTTCGCAATTTTTTTTAAAGGGTACAATAAAAATGGCTGTTATTAATAAACTCTTTGTACTTATTCATTATGCATCCATTTATTAGAGCTTCAGTATTATGCTTTCACTCATATTTATATACAATGCAATGTTTTTCTTTGTTTAGTTGATATGCGCACTAACTAACACACACACACACACATAAATTTCTCAGGTGACGCATGCACACTTAAACACGAATATTTATTTCCTTGTAGAAACAGAGACAACCTGAACGACACGAGAGGTACCGAGCTCTTGGCAGTTTATGACACTGAAATATTATTGAATTTTAAATTAATTTTTCGTTTAGTTATTCAATTTTGGTTAGCGGAAATAAATCGACTTTTGAATCATTACATGAAATATATGTAATAACATTTAGAGGCTGTACAAAGGATAAACTCAAGGAGTAGAAAGAGCAATTGTACAAAAACATAAATGCGATTTAAAAAAAACAATGATGTTCCTAAAAAAAAGTCCGGTAAAGTATTATTTCCTAGTGAAAAAAATAAAATTCTTAACCGTAACTTCCACATAAAACAAACTTCAAATTTTCTCCGCAATATTATTGAACCGAACCTAATTTAAAATTTTCGAAATTTCCTTAGATCCATCAAAATATTTTCGTACTTAAATGCTTCCATTAAGATTGTTAAGAGATGTTTTTTTTTTGTTTAATTTAAAATAAAATTTCACATGCTTCAGAAAAATACTGAATAATAATTCATGAGGGAAACCATCAATGCAGGACAGACTGATTAATGTATTCATTCTTTAAAATAGTTAGTATTTTTCAGTCTTTATATAAATAACCAGATACCAATTTTGGTATTAAAATGGGGTGTTGACTTCTCACAGAATATAAGCGATTTCGGGGAAAGATAAGTTTGGAAAGCATACTTTAAATAAAATTAAAACTTGATAAAACGAAATACTCTCTACTAAAACACGATACCTTTATGAAACATTTTTGGTCAAATAATGAATGTGCTTGATTTGCTATAATTCTGATCTAACGGAACATGTTTTTGGTAAATATGACATGCACTTTTTAAAGCTGAATGTAAATTTAATCACTACTAATATTGAATTAAATATTATACAAATAATATGTACTTTACGAAAATTTAACTTTCGTTTAAACGGCCCTCTGAGCGCCAATGATTCGGACCCCTGTTCAGCTGTTCATGTCAGGAGCTGTTAAGTTTAACATATTATGACACTGAACTTTCTATTATACAAGCTCATTATCGCACGGATGGGCACGGACATCCAGATAAATATAGATATTTCAAAATGTATTTTATAGGGTAAAAAAATGAGCTATTCAGAGGCTTTCAATTAAATGGAAAATTCCAAAGAAGGTTTTGTTCAAAGAATATGGAGCTTGCATATTTCGATTTTTTTCCATCTTAAAAAAACCTGAAAAGTTCTTTTGAACGAGAGATCCTAGACATCATTTCAGATACTCTATTTTAACAAGAAGCAAATCATCAAATCATAATCGCTACCTTGAACTTTCTGACGAATGCGTATTCAATATTGCAATAAATACCATTGGCAAGTCAAGGTAACGTGCCCATTATTAGAGTCATCTTAAAAGCTCAAAATAATGGAAAACGAGAATAGCGCCAAAATTAACAGAGCTACTGCCATTATTCCATGAAAAACATCATACCAGAACAATGACTCACTCTACCGCTTCCCTTGAAACTCCCTCGAGTGGTGTTTATTTCGAAACTGAATACACAGTTCAGAGGCGAGAAGAGAACGGATAAAGTTATTTTATGTTACTTTAACATTTTATCAGTAACTCCTCTTTTTAGCGATGTACAGATAATCCGCGCATGGATATTCGGGTATTCAATGCATCTTATTAAGGGACAGTCATGCTGAACAAGATTTATATAGCATTATATTTTCTATCATGTTCACAATATAAATCCGAAAATAGTTATTTCCCTGATAATTATCATAAAGTTCCTTGATAGTTTTGCTGGTAAAATTTCAACGGGAAAAATTTGACTCTCAGTTAATTACCCTTCAAATTTCTGGAAACAAAACAAGTGCTGAAACTATTGTAGTTTCAATGTCAGGATAAATGTCATGACAAGACAAAATTCTTACACGAAGGCTGGTTCATTTCCTTATAAGGACTATCCTCAAGTAAAAGACTATTAACAAATCATGGGAGGGATTCCCATTTGATGTAGTTCCCAAGGTCTACAGACTAATGGCTGGAAAATGAATCGGAGGGATTAGGTAATGATGCTGTGCTAACAACTTAAACAGTCAACTTGAATGATTCTACATTTAGCTGACCATATTTCCTTACAATCCAGTACATACTCAAAATTATATTTTGTTCCTTTAATACCCTCTATATTTTGGGATATAACATGTTTAAATTCAGCATTATACCGCAATCATATCATGAATCTTATGATAAAAAAACTGAAACATAGAAATTTAAATTTTTGAACATTCTTATAAATTAAATTTTCCTTTAAATAACATAAGTATTGAGACTTTGTATTTAGTTAAAAAATTATAGAAAATCATTTTCATTGTCAAACTATTTTTTTCTCAATTGCTGGGAGATAAGCGATACTCTTTTACCGGGAAAAGCCAGAATTGTGTGACCACTTCTCCGAATGCATTACATGCGTTACCCCGGGAGCTCCACAGGGGATGGGTCCACTTTACACTCGTATCGGTCCTGTAATTTTGAACCGAGTCAAGTGACGAGACCGGAACACTTGACCCCCCACATCCAGAGCTAATGTTTGAGAACTTGGAGGACATTCCAGCTACGACAGATTTCTTTCCTGTGCACCAGCCACCATTAGTGTACACGTCGGCGGTTTTGTCTTCGTCGGGTATCGAACCAGAAACTTTCATATCACTGGCTCGACGCCTTTGATAATGAGAGTGGTCCGGTCAGCAAACTATAAATGGACGCTTTTGTAAAGTTTAATTTTTCAATTTTTTTTTAAATTTCAGGCAAGTTCGGCACTTTAATATTCCATTTCACGCGCTTGCTAAGGTTTAAAACTATAAATGAAATGTTACGCTTTAAACAGTTTGTGATCTTTTAAATCTACAAGATATAAAATGCTACCGATCATTTCCCTAACATTACTTTAAATACATATGATATAATTTATTTGTTTTTTAATGATTGCATACCTCGCATACGTTGTAAGTATAACAGTTTAATTGATTTAACAATTACATTGCCTTTCAAGGAGAACAATTCTCAGAAAATAGCCGCTAAAAATTTTATTTCTTCGTAATTACTGCTTATATTCTTGTTGAGACATTTTAAATAGCATGCGGAATAAAATTATTTTAACTAAAGGCAATATCAGGAATACTCCAATCTTGTCCTTTATCTCAATTTTGTATCGAAAAATGCACAGAAACCTTAATAAATAAAGCTATAAAATGTTTAACTATTTCATTCTCATAAACATACCTCTTAATACCTTTCATGCCCGAGGAAAGCAATAATACGAATGGTAGAAAATGCATTATCAAACGGCAGATGTTTATATTAAACCCCCACAATAACACTCATGCATTCCGAGGCATTGCATCCTGGAGACGATTGAATTTACAATCATTAGAAATAGCATATGTTAGGAGGAAATTAGATGACCGTCGTGAAGGATGCTATTTAGAAAGTATAGCAAACAATAACTACGGTTGCTGGCCAAACTCATTATGTTTTCTTACTCGGTGTTAAGAATAGTTTAGCAATTTTGCTGATTTGGAGTGCTAACCAGAAGAAAATAATTTCACAATAAAGAAAAAAAAATGGGTTTTTTTTTGCTTATACACTAAAACTAAATCCTAAATTTTATTTTAAACTTATTTTGTTTGCTTTCTTATTAAGCTACTTATCAATTGTTATATGTTGTTGTTGTTGTTGCTATACCACTTGACCAACAGCAACATGAGATCAAGTCCAGAAGGCTACGGGCGATGAAGGTGCGGCTACTGTTTGACTGGCACCACAAGGGTCGGAGTTCAACTTGGCCAAAGGACCAGTCCCATAATTTTAAACCGAGTCAAGTGACGAGACCAGAACACTTGACCCCGCACCTCCAAGAGTAATTTTGAGAATTTGGAGGACATTGCAGCCACGACAGATTTTACGTGCACCAGCCGCCATTAGTGTACACGGCAGTGGATTTTTCAGCGACGAGCATCGAACCAGTGGATTTCAGATCACTAGTCTACAGCTCTTGCCAACTGGGCCACAGCGCCCTAAATTGTTATATTAGAATTTTAAAATCCATACGACGGTAAATTAGAAATCTGTATCTGCCTTCCTTTTAAATGTTTATTTCAGGATCTTTTGATACATTACACTTAATTTTATTCCCAATGTACAGCAAATATCTACAACCATGCAGACAACCATGAGAATAAAGGAATGAGATCACATAAAATCACTTTTAGAGACTGAATAAAGAGATCACATGTATTAAATGTGCATGAGTGTGTTTTTGTACAGCTACTAAAGTAGACGTGAACAGCCAGTTTACCCATTCTTTAAAGCCCTTAATTACATTTAAAAAATCTCCCTCGCTGCCGTTTTTGCTATCAATCTGTGAGGAATAAACCCAAGTCTGAAAATTCATGCTACAAGACCTATAACTTGCATCACTCTACAAAGAATCTACCTAAGCCAGTAAATTAGAATTCCTTGGTGAAGAGCGATCTCCATGTTGAAATCTAGGTCTCTTTTCAGTAACATAAACCCAGAGAGTCACAGAAAAAACTAGACACTGTTTCATTTAACATTCGAGTATATAAAGAGAAATTTCCTCCACTATAAGCGATATGTTGCGATATATACTGCACCAGCATAGTACGGATTTGGGATGTTGCAAGCAGGAACTCTTTCCTCGGTGGAGGCCGATAGTGTGTAATTCGGCTCTCCGACTCTAAAAACAAACACACTGAACCAAAACTGTTAAGATCTGCTTGTCACCAATGTGCGTGTAGTAGTATTATCTGTTATGTTTTTGTGTCTATAAAATCTTTTTACTTCTTCGTCTAAGGATAAATCATATTTGTAGCAGTTCCTTTGAATATATATTCCTTTGGGAAACACTGAAGATTCCCAAAAATTTTCTTAGATTGAATATCGAAGGTACGAGATTTTCCAACCTACTCCGAATTTTCTTGTCGAGTCTAAAATATTTGTCATCTATAAATATCATTTCAAATCCTCGAACCCAGAACAAATTCTTTTTAGAAAAATCATCTGCGAAGTGTTAGAAATGCTACTAGTTACAAATTTTTATTGCTGTATTACCGCTATAGGAGTATCGTATTAATATATTGAATAGGAATAGGGTAAACACAAAGAAATATCATTAATGACGAATTGCGTTTCAATGGCTTATATGGGTGTCAAACTACACAAAAATCTTAGTCCAGGAATCTTTAATCAAATCTTCATTATTAAAGCATCCATTGTGCCATAGCTATGCCGGTAAGACATCAATGAATGGAAAAAGAGAATTCCGATGCATCAAATTCACCCAGACAACAAAAGAACTCCAAATGGATTTTGTTATCATGGAAATATGTTGAAAAATTTTGCTTACAAAATCTTTTTTCAAAAGATAAAATTATGACGCTTTTCAAAAGCAAGTGCCTCTTAAAATAACAAAACAAACATATTTCATCAAATAAGTAAATATAATTAGACTGTTCAGTTTAATTTTATAAATTATTAATATTCTTTTTATTTGATATTTACGTCCTTTTTTCAGAGCAAAAATAACTTATGAGAGATAATCCTTTAAATCTACTATGATATTTAACCCCAAATAGTAAGTCCATGAACAAAGTCGTAACATATAACGGCATCGATAATACATCCATATAAAATAAGGTTTTCTGTTATCGGTCAATACCTATTGACCCTGTATCCGTCAATTACTTAGGAAATTCCGCCACCGGTAAGAATGATGCACTAGAGGTTATTAAAGGAATGACTCCTCATGAACAACAAAACAATCCTCCCGCTGATATTAAATGTCCCCTCTTCATCATCAGATATAATAGCCTATATATTGACCTCTTACACTTACGTGTATGATTGTCCTTTGAGATGATGGTGAATAATGCTTACAACAAGCATTTGGAAGGAGTCATAGATATGGACATGGAATAAGGATAATTGTAACGATAAATGGGAATAATATACTTTCCTGGAAATATCATGCTTAAAGGGAGATGCAGACGTAAATGCATTTCAAGCATGTGTATAACTTGGAGATGGCATATATTGTAGCCTCCTTAATTTCTTCCTCACTAATCACCGAAATCCTTAATTTCATTCAGTGAGTCAATGAGCAAAGCATGAATAGATAATTTTTGGCAATTCATTGAAATTGAATATTTTTATCTCAATTCAGGTATTTGTTGTTAATTTGCGAGTTTTTTTATACGAGTCTGAAAATCTTTAGCACCTTAGAGAAGATTTCTCACCAATTCTCAAATGTTACTCGTTTTTACTTAAATTCTCATTGTTTTAAGTACTATTAAAAAATTCAATACTTTTAATAAAAAAAACGATGCGAGTACTAAATATCATATTAACTTTCCTTTAATTTTGTTCTTAGCCTTATAACTAGGGAAACGTAATTTCTGTATTTACGAAATAGATGCGAAATTCGCCGATATGAGTGAATGAAAGCGAAAATTATTTTTTTACTATTTTTCGGTGAAAACTCGGTGATAAATGGCTTTTTAAGTGAAATTTGGTAATCATAGCAATAATTTATTAACATAATTTCTTATCTAAGACCATCCACGGTCTTTAACTGAGAGATCTCACTCTCAAAATTTGTTTATTACTTATTGCAAAAGACTTAAGGAACAGAATGTGGAGACTACTACAATATTGGCTTTAAACTAAGAATTTTGATACTTACCTAACAAAGTAAAGTGTGATTTTTTAATTAATGCGAAATTTTTGTATATATTTATTTATACGAATACATGAGAAATTTTATGTATTGTAATTTTTTTTCGATATTTTTTATGCGAAATTTACGTACCCCTACTTATAACCAATTTTGAACATTAATAATCACATGGTGCAAAGTTTACTTTAATCCACTTGTTTGCAGAACCAGCAAGAAATATATACACATGCGGGCGTGTGTGGGAGAGAAACAGGGGAGAGGAGAGGGAGAGAGGCACATATCGAGAATTAATTTACAGATGGATATTAGCTCTTGACGAACAACTTCCTCACAAAATAAGTTTTTTCACTTTATCTGTTAATATATTAATGTATAGTTATATTACTTTTCAAAAAGAGACTTTCCATTACTCTAGCATGCAAAAATTGAGAAAAAGCAACCGCGACCTTACCTTCAGCAAATATTTTAGAAAAGAAGAAAATTAAATCAGCATCACAGTATCTTTTTTTTTCAGACAACTTTATTCGGCTTATGTCAAAAAGCAAAATTCCCTTTCTAACAAACAGATGCGTTACAAATATTTCAAGGAAGTAGAAAAATGTGTTTTAATGAATTTGGGATTACTTGATGACAGTATTTTTTTTCAGTAACGATAAAAATGAAATAAAATACTTTATAACAACAAATAAATTGTGATAAATATTTTCTGATCAGATTTCATATAAACTATCCATGCGCGAATGTTTTATCCTTTTAAATCTCACAGTAAGGGGAAATAAACAGCCAGAAATAATGCCCCCCCCCCAATAATAGCCTTTCTCAGGAAAAGTCCATATAATAATGTAATGGATAAAAATGCTTCGATTTTAACCTTTGTTTAAATGGCATAATAATAAAAATATTAATACAGGGTGCGGTAGAAAGAACGTTCTGATTTGGAACGTCAATAGCAAAAATACAAAGCTAGATAGAGAAAGAAATCTTTTATACCTAAGGAAAAAAAATTATTTATTTATTATTATTTTATTATTTATTTTATTTATTAATTTATTTATTTATGCCCTCGGAATGTTTTCTCTGCCGCACGCTGTTTTTATAAGCAAAGAGTTCATTAAACATAAAATATAGAGTAAAATCAAAATTTTAAAAATAATAACCTTATATAAAAGCACATAAAGCGAGAAATTATAAATTTAAACTGAACGACGAGAAAAATTTCGATTCCTAGACAATAAAATGCATATTAGAATAAAGCCTTTTAATAACTAATATAAAGGCTGACAATCTCTTAACATTTTTCAAATAATCTTAGTAGCTAGAATGAAAAGAAAACGACTCCTTCGGCTAGTAGCATTTAAACACATCCCAGAAAAACATAATTGAACACTACAAAGGTGAGCCTGGAAATCGAACACGCTGTAGCTGTGTCCTACACCTGAAAAGAGGCAACGCATCCTTGTTCTTAGTGATCAATACTCTTTTAGCCAACCCACCTACTCATTCTTTAGATGCTGCAGCTGATGCATGCCCCAACACTTGGCACCGAGCTGCACTACACGAAGCGGTAAGCCCCGCTGATAAGCAGATTAGAGATCGGCCGATGCAGCTCGAGAAAAGATTGTTCCGAGGTCGCGAATGGAACAGCACAGGCAGTTACCGCCTCTCGGGTTCAGATAATATTAGGCTGACACAGGATTTCGCAGTTTTTGAATAAGAGTGTTATGAAAATTTTGATTTTCTGCCATTTCAGATCGAGTGCTCCCGCGCGACTCCCTCGAATCAAATCGGAATGAGGAGACAAAAACGAGGAGAAAACAGTTTTTTTTAATATACTTATACGATAAGAACTATTTTAATTTTTTTTTCGAAAAAAATTAATACAAATAAACACTTTTTTACAGATATCTTACGCATATCTGCACTTTGTTACAAATTCAGGATTGATTTATTTCCAGCATTGATTTAATACGAAAATCCGTATCGGCAGTTCTAGCCGGCCCAGTATGTTTACCGTTGGGGAGCTTTTTAAAAGAATGCATGCAACACTTACAGTTAATATTAAAGAAAATTGCTCAGAATACAAAATATTCAATAGCCACATGTGGAAAAGAAAAATTTGAGCTGTGAAATCTAGTAATCCAAAAAACCCTGTATTGATGCGTTTATCCCTAAAAAAAATTAATACAAAGAAATATTTCTTCAGATATATCCTAATCATATCTGTACTTTGATACAAATTCAGAATTGATTTATTTCCAGCATTGATTTAATGATGTCCGTATCGTAAGAAGTTCTAGCCGGCCCAGAATGTTTACCTTTGGGAAGCTTTCTAAAAGAATGCATGCAACACTTACAGTTAATATTAAAGAAAATTTCTGAGCATGCAAAATATTCAGTAGCCACATGTGGAAGAGAAAAATTTGTGCTGTGAAATCTAGTAATCAAAGAAACCCGGGATTAATTCGTTTACAACTAAAAAAGAAAATAATAATAATAATACAAAAAAATATTTTTTCAGATATCTTACGCATATCTGCACTTTGTTACAAATTCAAGATTGATTTATTTCCAGCATTGATTTAATACGAAAATCCGTATCGTAAAACGTTCTAGCCGGCCCAGTATGTTTACCGTTGGGGAGCTTTCTAAAAAAATGCATGCAACACTTACAGTTAATATTAAAGAAAATTTCTGAGCATACAAAATATTCAGTAGCCATATGTGGAAGAGAAAAATTTGAGCTGTAAAATCTAAAAATCCAAGAAAATGCGTTTACAACTCAAAATGCGTTTACTCTTAATCCGTTTACAACTAAAAAAAATATATAATAATACAAAGAGATATTTTTTCAGATATCTTACGCATATCTGCACTTTGTTACAAATTCAGGATTGATTTACTTCCAGCATTGATTTATTGCGAAACTACGTACCGTAAGAAGAACTAGCAACACAGAATGTCTATGTTGGGGAGCTTTCTAAAAAAATGCATGCAGAACTTACAGTTAATATTAAGGTAAATCTCGTAGCATACAAAATATTCAGTAGCCACATGTTTAAGCGAAAAATACAAGCTGTGAAATCTAGTAATCCAAGAAATCCGAGTTTAATGCTTTTACCACTTAACCACCGCTTAGTTGGTTGACATAAGAAAAAAATAGCTTTTCAGAGCAATTTAGATTGTCTATACTATCACACGAGTCTTACAACTATGTTTTTACGAACTGAATACGATAAAATGATAGTCTACCCCAATTATTGTAATAAACATTTTTTGTAAATGGTCATTCCTGAATTTGTTTTGATGTTTCTTAAATTCCAATAAAACCTTGTTTTCGTGGTATATTTTAAAACATAAAAAATGGAAAGTGAAAAAAGATAATTGTTGCGCCTAATCGGTAGGATTTCATTATCAGACAAATGAAGTGTGACACCGGTACATGCAACAGCATGATTCTCGCATTCTAAATAGAATTATTATGGTATCATTCATATCGTGTTCCCTTATCTCAATTGGAAAAAATAAGCAGTAGCAAACAATCTTGTCTTTAAGAAAATCATTTAATAATTTTTTTTTTAAAATGACAAAAATAAAAGTTTTTTTAAATAATCTATTCATCCTCTACCTATTTTTAATCAATAAGTACTTTAGTTTTTGGAAAAAATAAAACACTTTATAATAGTTTAGTGATCATTTGAAAATCAGTCGTTAAATACAAATAAACATCTTTTTTTCTTTTTTGATTTGGTAAGTTTTATTTCTGGTACTATTTGTTTCAAAGACCCATTTTAGTTCTAAACGCACTTTAAAAATTGCTACAGTACCAAAAGTATACACTCATTACATTGTTTTAAATGAAATCTCTCTTTTTCATTTCACAAACTGCATTTTTAAATATGAACAATAAAACCCTAATAAAGCATCCGAAAATAAATGATATTTTTCTATATTTATAGTAATGCCGTCCTTGATAAGCTTATATAGTTTAGAAAAGAAAATGCTCAGATCTCGCGAATAAAGTGTGGTCTTTGCATGTAGCTTAAATAAACCGTGAGTTTGGCTTTTAAAAAAAGCAATTGGTAACGGTTTAATCAATTTAATACAAGTATTAATCACAGGATAAAAGTAATTCAGCAACAAAGGATGACACAGCTTATTACCGTACCAATGGAAAATGGTTATTTAAAAATAGCATAAAGTTGACGCCAAAGAAGAGAAACAAAGACTAATGCTTTGTAGCATATGTATTTTTCTTCCTAAAATATAACATCCTTAGTTAAGAGTTCAGTAACTGTAATGTTAAGGAATTAACCACTTTATAATGGCAATGCTTGGATACCATGTTAAAAAGGAAAAAAAATAGGTCTGTTTCCTTCTATGTAACGAAGTAATTCATCATTTTCATCTATGGCAGAACAACGGAAAAGCCACTTGCTTATGTCAACAAGACAATGTGCTCGAGTAATTATTGCTGCTAAGTGCTTCTAGGAAAACGAGTTTTCAAAACAGGAACTAAGAGCACAAAGCCCTGAACTGCGCTCAAAAGAACAGCATCCTTGATTGGTAGGAACTGAGGTTGCAGATCTAGGTTTACGCAATATTTCTCAATACAACAAAATTGTATAGACTACAAGAAACGAACTAATGTTTTCTAGCTACTGAAAGAGGTCTCCGTCCGAAAGAGGCCATCAATAGTCTTCCAGAGCTGACTCTAAAAATAGTGAGAAGAAAAAACTACTCTTGCCTTAAACATCAAGCACACGTATCGTTTATAAAATAGTATACCTTTATTTATAACCCCCAGTAGACACGTAGAAACAGTATACCAATCTAACAATTGATCCGAAATAATAAAAAAAACATTACATATTAAACCATAATATCTGCAATAGTCTATCACCTCTCCTATACTATATCCAAACCAATGGATGTAAAGATCTGATATCAAACATGTACTTGCATTAAATAACGAAATAGATTTACTTCTAGACATATTTATATGCTAAATAGTCCAATAAATTTTAACCGCAATATTATTTACTTAAGATTTCCCATTCACTTTGATTCTCAAATGATAATAAAATATATAATATCTAAATACATTCAAAAGTTATCTGTATGAATAACTTCATAAGAATAAAATGAATAATGAATTTGCGGAATATAAATTACGATATTCTGGTCTTATTTCAAAATACATTTTTAGTGTATGAGCGAAATCAGTCTTCAACATCCAGAAAATTGAACTCATTATAAAGGTATTATTTCTAGAGCTAAAATAACACCATGAGAAGAAAACACACACAAACACAAAAGTTTTTGGAACTTTACCAGATATTTCTATAATGCTGCCCGTATAATTCCAAGATGAACAACAGAAGAAAAAATGTATGGCAAATGGGCAAAGATAGTGTAAGTTCTACTTTTGTTCTAGTAATATACTGTTAGACATTAATAAACAAAATTCAGTGGAATGTAATAATTTTACCAAACATAAGTAATACATGCCAAAAATACTAAGCAGTACTTTTGATTTGATTTAATACGGTAAACGTAAAGTAGACAAGAAATCAATCTTACCGTTCTCATGATGGTATGAATCAATGATACATTTCAGTACATGTATTTTAAAAAAATCCCTTTGAAAATTTTAAACAAAAATAAAAGAATAAATTTAAAAAATAAATTTAAATTTTGAAAATTTTTATCACAGTAACTATTGTGCGAAATTTGGAAAAAAAAATTTGTTTTCTTTAGGGAGTCTCGAAAGGTCAAATTATTCAGTTACATATAATCCATGAAACTTAGCAAATACTTGTGTTTTTAATCAAGAAGAAATCAAATTAGAATAATACATTAAAAAAAATTCCTTTCTTAGCCAAAATTTGCTGCAAAGAAACAAGAAAAATATGACATTGAACAGAGTACAATTACTAGATTCATTTTTTTAATTTTGGGTTAGATTTTGCGTTAAATCGAAACCTAAATTTAGAAAATGAAAATCTAGTAATTGTACTCTGTTCAATATCATATTTTTCTTCTTTCTTTGCAGCAAATGTTGGCTAAGAAATGAATTATTTTAATGTATTATTCTAATTTGATTTCTTCTTGATTAAAAACACAAGTATTTGATAAGTTTCATGGATATTATATATATGAAACCAATTTCAACCCTTTTCATTATCACTAATACGCTTTTTCCAAATTCTTTTATCTTATTGCAACAGAGCACCGTCCCTCATCCTAATTGTGACCTAAATCCAACCAATGTAAATCTACTTTTCCCCTTAAATGACACGTGCGGACGGAGAGTCTTATATAAGCATTATATAATGGACATAGCGCGAACATCATCCGATATGACGTGCTAGAGTCATGTGTCAGCTTCTGGCCAATTAAAAGGTCAGTGCGCCTCTACCTGGGAGCCTGGCGTCATTTTCTGGGGGGCTTTTGAGTGTTTGCCACGGTGTTGTCAAGATGTAACTTTTAACGCGCTGCGTCCCCTTTGTCTTGGGATGATCCAACAAGTTCTGGACTTATAATTGTCTAATTGTATTGTGAAAGCTTCCAACACGCCCAAATGTCTTCATCACAGTTGTATGCAGTGTTTTCCGACACCATGAAGTTTCCAAATAAAAATCATATTGAAAATGTGGCTGACTCCTCGTCGTTCTGGATGTGAATTAAAAGTGCCTACCTACACTCGACGACCACTTCTATTGCCTAGTGCTCCGTCACGACTAACACCCGAAAATATCACGAGTTCACTGACCTGAAGTGCATCGCCACAGTAATCATTACTTACACACACACACACACACACACACATATATATATATATATATATATATATATATATAGAGAGAGAGAGAGAGAGAGATAATCTATAGAAGTGCACTTTTATCTTATGTGTTAATTTCGTAATAAGTTATGTCAGTAGTTTTCACTTAAACTAAAATAAAAATAAAAATACATTAAGTCTAATAATGTATCGTAGGTATGTACATCTATGACCTTCACATGGATAGATGATACAGAAATACAAAAGCAATATTAAGAAGTAGAAAAATTATAATACTTAATAAATTGAATAATTCATGGCCTGTTTTGCTCCTACACGCAATAATTAAAACTGAAACAATTTAAATTTTACTCCATATAACATTCTTATCAAAGAAAAAACTTTTCTCATAAAGGAAATTTTTCATATACAGGACACTATAACCTAGACAAAATGAAAAACTACCCTTTAAGACTGAAAACAGATATTTGCGATTACAAATCCATTTCTACTCATGCATTAATAACTGATTCAATACCAATTAAGCTATGGATCCAAAATGGAGTCTATAAATTAAGATGGAATTCTGATCACTTGCAAGATACGTGATTTACAAGAGAATTCAGAATCAGAGATTGAACTGGATTCTAAATTCCCCCTCTAAAGTACATGTATTCATCGCGAAATGTAACTCTGATCCTTTGGTATGGCACTAGAGCATTTACTACCATACAATATTGGCTGATTAAAGATAACCCTTGATCTACCGAACGCTGCTTGATCATGGCCAATCTGACTGACTGTAATGAGCTATTGTTAGGGTGTATAAAAGGATCAACACATATCAGAGATCAGAAAATGACCATTCTAAATGCAATAAACGAAGAAAATATAATAGCTGTATTAATAATGATAAAAGCAACTGAATTACTCGACAGATAGAAATTTAACAGGGAGGATGATCAGACTGTCTTTGCTAGGAAAAATGATCCTGAGTCACACTAAACTTTCAGTTTAAAGTATAATTATGTAAGATAAGACAACAAACCGTAGGAATTGCTTCCATGATATGTATTTAAGAAGGAAATACTGGAAGTACTTTATTTTAAAAATATATGTTTGATGTAAGGAATCATAGTCCAAAGAAGGAGATGCCTCCATCATATTTTTATCATTTTTGCTATTGTATTATTAGCATTATACCTAATTTAATATAAAACAATTAAAATGATGTCACTTAAATTATTAGCGTAATATATATATATATATATATATATATATATATATATACTCGTACATACATCGGCTCTCTGTTTAACGACTTTCAAGGGACCGTGAAAAATCGTCCTTAAGTAGAGATCGCCCTTAAACAGAATTTGTGAAAAAATAACATTTCCCATAACGTCGGAGAGGCCGGGACTGGGAAATATCGTCTTTAAATAGAGATCGTCGTTAAGTAGAGCGTCGTTAAACAGAGTGCCTATATATATAAATAAATATATACATATATATAAATATATATACATATATATAAATACATATACATATATATATAAATACATATACATATATATATATACATATACATATATATATATACATATATATATATATATATATATATATATATATATATATATATATATATATATATATATATATATATATATATATACATGTAACTTCCAGGACGACAATGCCAGCTGTAATGTTGTGAAGTCCACCATGGATTGGTATGATGACAATGGGGTTAACCGAATGGACTGGACCGTACAGAGCCCAGACCTGAACCCCATCTAGAACCTCTGGAACAAGTTGGATCGCAGAATAAAGGGGGTGCAAAAACCGTCCAAAATCGGTGAAGAAACTTACATGTCTTCTCCAAGCCGAGTGGAAGAAAATACCACTAACCGTCTTGCAAGGGTTTGTGGAAAGCATGCCCCCGAGGGTTCAGGCTGTAATTGCCTCTTGTGGAGTCTTTACCAACTATTGAATAGGAATAAATTTTGTTTTTCTGTTCCAAAAGGTGTCCAAATACTTATGGGTAGATAGTATATATATACATACATACATACATACATATACATACATATATATCGTTTGTGTGCAGATAAATATTATTAATCATAAAAGTAACATCTAATGGAAAGAAACTAATACCTGAAAAAGGGATATGGAAAATTTTTCCCAAGGAGAACTTATTTTGTAGGTTATAAAGCATATATTGAATAAATAATTTAAGGTATTAAGTTAAAATATTCTCTGAATCTGCAAAGAAAATAGTCGAAAAAAACATTCACAAATATATGAATATAAAGTGTAGAACTCTTTGAAATAGCACCAAAATTTTGATAAAAAGAAATTCTAAAATCCATGCCAGAATCATATACTAAGATGGAAAAGAATTTGTTTTCAAAATCGATTGGGCTTCTTTGAAAAAAACAAGGAAAGAAAACGGCCTCTAAATACAAGCATTAGAACTCTAAAACAAAGGAGATACCTATCGCACAAAAACAAATTGTGAAACAAAGAATCAGACTAAACTTTCGAACCATTACTCAAGCACGCAAGCTTAGTAAAACAGTTATAATAAATTTCAATCCTTTGAAACATGTATTTTCTGAAGCACTCTAACTATATAACGACATACAAATAAACTCTGCCCAGCATGGCTTTGCCATTTGGCAATAGAAATTTTTTGACGAAGACTGTAATCGATTTCAGTTTCTGCCCAAAAACTCTAGTGGATTTATTTCTTTAAAAAATGGGATTTTCAGTCATGAAGACATGCAAGATTGGGTAAATCAGAGAATGTGGGATTAAGTTCTTATAATCAGTTCGCTAATTTATTAACTTTTCATCCAAAAATTGAAAGACTCAATAAATAAAATAGAAATATTTCTGGAAACACATTTTTAAAACTTCAGCTAATACTTCAGATTACCTTTCTAAACCCTAATTTAAATCATTTCATTTACATATTTTGTACAGTTAATTGGGTTTTTTTGTTGTTGTTGTTACACTATTATGTAACTGTCAACTAAATAAGAGATGTTATATTATCCTATATGGTGCATAATCTCTCAATTTTTGTTTGCGCCTAAATTCCAATATTTGTATCTTTCTCAGTCATGATATTAATTGCCAATGCTTTCTTGATGATTGACAATATATAAAATGAAATAAATTTGTAAGTTGGACAGTCTATAGAATACATAGTCCTCAGGGAAAAAAGAAAAAAAAATCTTAGAGAAAAATGCATTTTAATAAAAATTGAAAAAATCTTCAAATCGGGTATCAGCATGAAGAATTGGGACAGTTTATTCAGATGTAGATATACAACTTTGAGGAAATGTTTTATATGCATCACATAGAATTGCCTGAACGGAGAACTTCGGCATTAGCTTTCTGTTACACAAATTCGAATGAAGAGAAATCGGAAAATAACATTAAATCGAAATTCAAATAGTCTTGATAGGATTCTGTGATGCAATACTGATGACAAAATAAACTTATGGGCACAAGTTTCACTTTCTTAAAGATGACAAAGAAATTCTAGAAAATCTTGTTTTTAAGAGCTCTGTCGCCATCTTTTTCTACACGGGCTAAACAGACCGAAACCAACTGTTTAAAACTCAAACCGGTCTCTAGTAAATCTGGCAGTACTAGCAACAATTAAATGCAATATGATCTTAATAATGCATTCTCCCCTTATGCATGGTTGACAAACAGCAGGAAGTATATGAAAATTCCCTACAGGAAAATTTTCCAAACGTGACAATTTTCTTACACAATAGCCATCTCTTTCTCTCTCTCTATTTTATCTACAAACACCATTAAGAACTTGTATATGCCCCAAAATTTCTCAAAACTACTTAGACCTATCCAATACAGATGCACAAGTATTGGTCCACATAACAAAAAACATTAGAGGGACAGATGAAAAATTTGTAATTTGTGCTACTTTTCTTTTGTATACCTATGTTCAAAATTAAAAGGTTGTGGTCTTTCTTTAATTTTCATATCTGAATTTAATCAATAGAATCAGAATTTAATTCGATACCGCTTCTTTAAGCTATTTATCACCAATGAAAGACTAGTTAATTTTCTCTAGAATGTGTGAAACATGAAAAAGGGGAAGAAACTTAGTTTATCGCCTGAAAAGTAATCATTATCACGAAAATTGTGTTTTGAGAATCAAGAAAATTTACCAATCAGAAAATAACAATTTACAAGGAAAAAAAACCTTACAAACAAGTTTCCCGAGTTGAAAATTTATAACGTGATTTTTGTAATTCTTTACTACACGAAAAAAAAATGAAAGTAATTCTTAATTCGAATAAATTAAACGTCAAATAATCTGCGATTATTGATGATAATACTTTAATTGGAAATGAGTTCTTAAACAGATACCCTTCCAAAACTTCATAAAAATAGAATGAGATAAGAATCAATTAATACAAATACACAATTTAAAATATCACTTTAAAAAACACTATTAAAAGATAGAAAACATTTAGATCGGAGCATATTAATACTAATATTTCTGTGGATATATACTAAGCAACATGAAATACGATTTCGTTCCGTGCGTGTATGAATGGAGCAACGTTCCTCAATCATTCACCGGATGATCTGCAGTGAGTCATCAGAATAATTGGTAGTTTGACCACCGTGAATTAACATATGACCTCGATTGACTTATCCAATTCAACAGAAGCTAAAGACAAGTGGCATGAGTTTTTTTTCTTTTTTTGTGTGTGTTTACTATATAAATCGTGTCAGTTTGTCTGTACAGTTGGATTGAGAACAATCTGCACCAGTTTAAAAGGTTGGTTGATTTAGAGCGCTATGGACATCTTTTACTACTGAGATGGTCAATATCAGATTAAAATCAGTTTCTCTCGTGACAAAAGACAAAAAATACAAATTCCCGAGCCTTATAATACGTGTATTGTATGCATTCATTTTTTAACAAGTATACCTAAATCGTTCCTCTGTAATGTGACTGAGATATTCAGATACATATAGATGATGCATATAGAGCAGTGGTTCCTAAGCCGTAGAAGTCTGCGGACCACTAAGTCAGAAATTGAACCATGTGCGGACCATCCCTCCTACACCGACTTGAGAGGGGGTGAACCTTCGGGGGGGGGGGGGGTATGGGGGTAAAGAATCTCCCTCAGGTAAAAGGGATACATGATTAACGTACTCACATTCTAACGTATCGTATTCTAATAGTAAAATAATTATGTTAGACATTTAAGAAATTTTAATTCAACACCTGATAGTCATCGGATATATTCAGCCCATCTAGTTCGATGAACATTGCTTTCAAAATCCCCATTTATTTGGCAACTTTTTTATATGTGGTGCCTAACCCCTCCCGAGGCTCTCGCGGACCACCTGGGACCACCTGTGGTCCGCGGACCACCGATTGCGAACCACTGATATAGAGCACTGATATAGAGCAGTGGGAACAACTGATATAGAGCAATGATTCTTAACTGGTTTGTCGCGGCACTTCAGGGTGTCGTGAGATCGGCCAGGGGTGCCACGAAATTCTTTTTTTATATAAACAATAAAATATTAATAGGGCCCACTTAAAATAAATATTTTTTGGGTAATGTCCCTGGGGGCTGACGACATTACACCCCAGCCCAGTGTACATATGAATACAAGGAAATAGAAACACACAAATCACACAAGAATTTTATTAACAAACGATGAAACCGGCGATGGACGAAGGGTTGCAGCTCCCCTTTCGAGAGGGGCTGTGCAGGCGGAAGACTGACCGGTTCCCCACAATAC
This sequence comes from Dolomedes plantarius, assembly GCA_907164885.2. Taxonomy (NCBI): domain Eukaryota; kingdom Metazoa; phylum Arthropoda; class Arachnida; order Araneae; family Dolomedidae; genus Dolomedes; species Dolomedes plantarius. The sequence goes on along the minus strand of OU015494.1, from coordinate 121,852,350 downwards.
AACCAAGTCTTATGTGGGAATCGAACCAGCGCCCCCGGCTTGACAGGCTGATGCCTTAACCACTTAGCCACTGGGCGACAAAATAGATATTAAATTGAACTAATTACTCTCACGCCCGACAGATTGTGACAAAAATTTATTCACTTGTTTTTGAGGATGAATTAGCTACTCTCCCACCCACAACTGCTAATCTTGGTATCAAACAATTTTGCTCTAGACATCAATCGAAATTCTCACATTGATAAAACAAAACTCCTTTTAGCGATTTACCATTGTAGTCCTCTAGCGCAATACTATCCTGAATCCAATGGCTGAATGTAATGGCTGGTTTTGAAACTAATAAGCCTATTCTATTATTTGCTACTTAAATCTTTCAATTAATGAATGAAAATCACCAATGGAGTAAATATTTATTTGAATTTAAATTTAAAATTTTCCTGAAACGCATTCAACTTTAATTTAATATTTAAAAAATGAAGAAATAAAAATTCTAAAATGAGTGCCCCAAGTTTCTAATCTCATTCCAAAGGGTGACCCGCAAACATATAAAGGTTGGGAATCCCTAATATAGAGGGTGTAGTATCCGTCTCATATTCAATCTCATTTCATAACTCACTAATACATATATCATTTGACATTTGCTTGTAATGTTTATAGAACTGAAAACACAACTACTGCATCAAATTAATTATCGGTGCTTTTATGATAGCATTAAATTCGCTATTAGGTCGTTGAAATATTACCTCTTCATAATTTAGACGTCACACGTACATATACACAGATACTTATTTATTAGCATAGTAAAAAAAAAGGAAATAAAAACAATACGTGAATGTAAACCTTTCTACAGTTATTCATGAATTAATCTAATACCGCTACGATGAAATTCACTTGAATTTAAGATTACTGAATAATATGTGATAATGCATAACGAAAATTCGGAGATGTATGAAGAATAAAATAATTACTTATAGAAAATCTTGTATTTATAACTAGATGCAGCAGTCATAATTACTAGTCTTTATTAACACTTCTTTATGGTAATGTTTTTAGTACATTTTTAATTTACTTACAAGAGACAGATAAATGGTTACTCAAATATATTAGATAAGTTCCCAAGACATAAAAAAATATATACAATTTTGAACCCTTTTGCTTATTTCACAGTAATATATTATGTTTATGTACAGACTTAGCCAAATTGCTAAGTCTGTTGGCAGAGCCAAATTGATTTGTTCAAATTTCTCAAGGATTAAAAGTGTTTTCCCGCCAAGAAACTAAGCCTGATTTTCTTAAGTATTGCAAATTTCCGTCGATTTGTTAACGACTTAAGTTTGAAATCTTGCATTCTGTAACAATCAAATATTTAGAATCAGATATGTAGAAAAAGGGGAAAATATTTTTCAGCTAATCAAACGCTGTTAATATGCAATAGAAATAATTTATGTTAAGGTTATTTTAAATACTTTCTAATAAATTTGCAACGGCTATCATATTTGAAATAATAGATACGAGTGTTTAATAACAGGGCAGACATAACACTGAGAAAATCATATAAGAGAATGCCCAAACACAGTCAAAATTTTTAAATAATATACCCTATATGTATTAAAATCTATACACATAGGCTTTTACGTAATTTCAATTTCAACAGTTGGTTTGTTTCTCATGAGTGATATGGAAAATTTTTGTGCCGCCTTCAATCGATTAAATTCTATTAAGATTTATGACCATAAAATAACATTAGGAAAGAAAGTAGAACTGGAATCAAATCAGTTGGAAACATTCTCAGATAAACAGTCCAATAGCGTTACATGCAATGCATTTAGAGATAATCACGTAGATCATTTAGTACTTAGAATTCTCATCACACACATATGATTCGACATTGCATGTATACGCAGATGTAAATTCAACTGATAATAGGTGTGTATAGGTTTATATCCTTTCAACGGACATAATGAATAACGAATTATGACCCGAGTTATGGCCATTCTTATACGCAGTGAGAATGTGCTTGTTTTAATTCAAAAGCATAAACTGCAGCTGTATCTCATTCAGAATGAATATATCGCATTTCACAGTCGTAACTTAAAGAGCGTTAACAGCTTGAACGTTACGTTAATTTTGCGTAACTTTCCATTCTGATCACGGATTGTTATTTATTGCAAGCATTATACTCGTATGTTAAGATAGAATAAAAGCTTTTAGGATTAAAAAATGTTATTAAAAAAGAAAGGGAAGTTTACAAAAATTTAGCTTTTGTATTTAGTTTATTTTAATATTTCTCTTTAAAACCAAATTATTAAACTACAGAGAGGAAGATCACCAATGGATAATACGGCACCTCACGTCAAAAGTTCTCCTATGGGCTTCAGGTAGCCTAGTGGTAGCGCTTCGGGTTTGGGTGCTAAGGGTACTCAGATCGAATCCCGACAAGCGCCGTTAAATACCTCCGTGTCTAAGCTGGAAATGGGCACGTTAAATCCGTAGACCGGGAAGTCCCTCTATGAGGTCACAGAGGGTGGAAGAGAGTACGTTCCCCCCCAGATGTCGCCCCTTGTGGTGCTCGGTCGAAATTGAGATGTCACATCGCTAAATCGGACTCCGACCTTTTTCGTGCCGTTATAAACCGGATCGCACCCATCAGTCGCTAGCCTATATGGACCTGGTCTGGAATACTTCCGGCCAGGGGCATTAGAGACAACAACAACAACAATTCTCCTATATTTTTCAATTGAACGATGACTTTAAGATTCAGATACCAATGAGACAAAAAATTATTTGTGTTCAATAGGTATTACTCCTATGCAAATTTGAATGCAATATCATTTATAACTATGGAAAGAGATTGGAATCATTAATTTCAAGAGCGAAACAATCTTAAAATCAATTCTATTAGCTTAAGAATTTTATGCGAATGTAGATAGAGAAAAAAAATTATCTTTCAAATAGAATTAATCTTTTTGCATACTCAGAGAAACTGCAGTATGATTAATTATATATTATCCTACCTTTTCGATCCAAAGATACGACTTCAGTTAAATATACAATTAATGCTTCCTTTATTAATATGTTGATTTCGTCTTGCGTTTCTTTTAAGTTAACTAACAGTAAATGAGTGAAATGAAATTTTTATACGAGTTCTATGTAACTTAAAAATATGCGTTTCTTTAAAAAATTTTCACTTTTATGGAGCTTTATTAACACATATAGAACATTTTTTAGGTCGCATTTCAGATAATATATATTCACAAAAACATCAATGCTAGTATAAAATACAAGTGTTGGAGAAAACTAGAAATGCATGATTTTTATGCTCTACTTTTGAGTCGTTTTGTCCATTTCCAAAGTGACACATGAGTTAATTATTGAAGTATATTTTGAACACACACACACACAAAAGAAAAAAATAAATTGGGTGCGGGTAGAAATGCATACAAAGTGCTTAGAAATAGTCTCCTGCTAATTTAATTTTCCTAGTAATGGTAAAAAGAGGCAGACTTCTGGAATCATATGCGTAAAAAAAGTTTTTTTAAATAAGAACTTTCGAACTAGTTTTGGATACCAAGGTGTGCGTGTTTTTTTTTTTTTAAGTTAGTGTCTAGCTAACAACACTAGAATGCCGGTTTCTTTAACAACGGAAATGAAATTAATTCGTTTGGGCGTTGCAGGTGGAAGCAAGTCAAGGCTATTACTACACCTTTGAAAAGTTTGATATTTAAACGTATGATTAGGATCAGCGGTAAATTGTTATCCATACATGCATGCATGCATGTGTGTGTATGGTATTAACATTCCTTAAAATATGTACTTTCATATTTATTGAGCTTTAATGAGAAAAATAAATATAAACACTAATATTAATTAACCGTTGCATAAATCTTTCTTTGTGGTTTCGTACAATGAGTTAACCACATTTAAAATTTCGGATTAAATTAAATATTAAAAATCCAAAATGACTGGAGTAATTTTATCAGCTAGTTGATTTCCATACAAACTCGAGTTAATTAACTAATAAATGCTAAAATTTTATGAAGCTGGAGAAGGAAAAATGTGATGTATATCAGAAAAGTATTTCTCACAGCACTAACGAGAGTTATTAATTTTCCCTCTCTCGCTTATTAAAAACTAACAAGCCAACACTTCAGTTTCCTCCAAACACAACTCATTACCCCTCATTTATCTTGATTCATGCACATTTCAACTTACTGAACCATTTCACCCCCCCCCCTTTTTTCATACCCTGCATTTATCTAATAAGAACATCTTAAACAACTTTTAGAGAAATAAACGCCATTTTTTTTTTCACTACGGAAACAAAATGGCAGATCTCTTAAGTTATAAAGAATGGATGTTTAAATATTTTGGCAGAGCTTTGTCCCAAAATTCGTTAATGAGCTATAATTAATTGAGGGAGTTGAGAGCAATTCTAAAAAGGGAAAATACATTTGGTGTTTATCCCTAGATGAATTTTTCCCCCAATAATCGATCTCAGTTAGAATTTTCCACAACCTTTTTGTACGGCTTTTTTTGTTTACTTCGAATTGAGGTACCTATTACTTTTTTTTATAACCTCCTAATTAAACAAGTAAACTAAGTTTAAGGCAATGGTGTAAAAAATAAATTAAACTCCCTAATTGCAAAGCATAACGAAAATGAGAATATCCTATTAGGATTTATATTGTCAAAGACAACAAAAGTCCTTTTATACTCCAATTGGTCGAGTATTTTTTTAACAACCACATCAAAAAACATTGCCTTAAATTTAATCACAGGATTTTTTCTTAACTAATACATTTATGATTCTTTCAATTATTAGTTAAAAGATAACCGTTCGAACAGCTTCCCTCCTTCAAATTTTTGCTTTCTAATCATTTATAAGAAAACAGGCGTAGATGACAAAAAGGATGTGATTAAACGATTCAGAGGTTAGACTCTTTCATTAGCCACAATAGACGACGTAGTAACAAGAAAAAAAATCTATATTTTACTATTGATTTTCCATATAAGGTATTCAAAAGTGTAATTATATGCTACTTAAATGTTAAAATCTAAATTAAGCATGTATAAAAAATCATCAATGAGAAAGTATTATAAGTTGAGGAAAAGGATTGGCTACAGAAAATTCTTTGTGTTTGTGAGTATACACAGCGTAAATATACATGAATACATGAATGTATGCGTTAATGCTTGCTTACGCTCATGTGAAATGTTTCTTTGAATTAATCTTTACAAAGAGTATAGATACTTGAATTTAAAGAGAAATGCAAAGGAGTGTACGGATTACATTCTTCTCGAAGTATTAGGATTTTTATTATTAGCCAAATCAGTTTTATTTTGGAACATGACATGTGTGATATGAATTGAAACTTTAATCTATTGGAGTGCATTAAGCTTTATAATTTTTTTTAGTAAATTATATTAGAGATGAAACAATGATCGTTAAATAATCGTGAGAGAATAGTACTATTTTAGTCTATGTTTGAACATTTCATTCAGATTTTTTTTATGTCTGATATACTATGATAATTACATTCCATAAAATAATTTCAATAGATAAAGAAATCAAGCCTCTTAAGATTCCAAAAAAGCAATTTGTATTTGTCCGAATAGTAACTACGAATTTGTCCTTCATCCTCAGGTTGGAAATGATGTCTAGTGACGTTCTCGAATTTTAATTCAGAAACATAAAACATTTGAATACGTTAAAATGAATTACATAGAAAAAACTCTATAAACATTATCATATATATACAAGAGAAGGAAAAAGAGTAATAACAAAGTCTTCAGCGTATGAAAGGGATAATATACATATTTTTACCGACAAAAGAAAGTAAATAAACAACTTGAAATTTAAGATTAAGTTTACAAATTTTACACGAAATATAGAGCGATTTTCTTTCGTTATTTAAAGTTATTTAAATAACGAAAGTTTCGTTATCTAAATAACGTAATATTCATTATTTAAATAACATAATAAAGTTATTTAAATAACGTAGTTTCGTTATTTTCAGCTAAAATTGCAAAAATATTTTCAGATTTTACTGCTTCATTGCCATACGTTGGTCACAATATCTTTCGTGTTAGAATGCTATTCAAATTTGACCGATATAATTAATATGAATATAAGGAATGGTTTGAATAACTCTGGATAATTTGTAACAAACTATGTATTTAAAGTTACAAGTCATTTAAATCCACACAGTCTCAGAAGTTAAACCTCCATTAAACAGAAATCACCTAGTAATTTAAGTAGAATAATCCGATTAAACAAGTCGTACAAATTAATCAAAAGTAAAACAGTCGAGCAACAGAATAAGTAAATGAATTAATCAGCAATTAATCAATCATTAATCAACTTACTGTCAAGTGTTTTGACAATAACCGATTGCCGAATAGAAAATTTCGAAACAAATATATCCCCATTTAATTACAAATGCATTAATTTAAAAAAAAAAACATTTTCTAAGGCAGGTTTTAACAGAACTTAAAAACTTTTAAACTAATGACTTTCATGACGTTTAGGGGCAAAAAGACTGCACTATTTTATTTATCAAAATTTACCGAAAGAATTAGTTTAAATAAATAATCATTAATGGATAAAACAAAAAAAGGAAAAATCCTTCAAACTACAGCCTTGGACAGAGATTTAGTGACCTTCAGAAAATCAGACATTAAAACAGTTTTAACATATAATACCAAAAACAACGAGCCAAAAATAAATATTATAAAGGACATACATTCTTTAAAAATTGTGTTACTGGTGTAAGTTATCTGGGTCTTGAGAAAAGTATCGCTGGTTAATTTGACCACAGCTGGACCAGATATTTTCAGATTTATAACCATTAATCTTCAGATTAGCTAAAATTTATGAATATTAAATTTTAAAATACTTTGTTCATGACAGTTAATTGTTCAAGAATTCAACATGATGCACTTACATTACACTTATTTTCTATTCTCAATAAATTGTACCGTAATCGTAGTCATTAAAGTGCATGATGTATGTCATGATTATTTAACGAATATTGTTTCATCTCTAATACAATTTACTAAGAAAATTATAAAACTTAATGCACTCCAATAGATCAAATTTTCAACTAACAATAGTAAGTAAATTTTCAATTAACAATAGAAATTTTCAATTAACAATAGTAAACTTTACACTTTGGCTCATGATCTTGCAACGGTTTTCTTCTAAATAATAAAACTTTAGTTCTAAAACAAACAACTATATATCCGAATATAATAGAGTATTAATAAACACATAATACAATGATTATCTATTAAATTATCGAGAAACAAAATTTTGATGTTCATAGTATCCTTACCTTTCACAGACATACACTATAAAGTGTGAAAATTTAGGTTCAATATGATATTAGCTTCTAATGTGCTGAAAACTCCATCAAAAAAAATAACCAATATTTTACAAGATATGATGCTTACAGTGATAAAATTTGCTGCTTTTAGAAAAGGGCAAGATTAAAGGGCTATCACTGGAACAGTAGTATTTTTTTCTCATAGATTTTAAGTGAAATGAACAGTAATTACAAAACTATTTTCCCATGACTTGTTAAAAAGAACTCAGGATTGAACGTCAAGTATATTAATGAAATATATTATGTCTAAAACTTTTGAAAGTTTAAGGGGTCTATGAGCCCTTTATGTATCACACCAATAAACACTGAGTATACGTATGCAAAATAGGAACAATTATATATATACGAAAAAAATCAGAAAACCAATTGCTAATCTGTAAAAGGCTGTACTTTATTTCAAACAATAGGAGAAAATATTTTAAAACATTTAAACGACACGTTAAAATGTATGTGTAAATTATGAGTAAAACTTACTTTTTGTGTGCTAATGCATGTTAAGGAAAAGAAGGCGAGCTTTCATATATACTTGAGAAATTCTCTTTTACCTACCAACCTACGTTCCCATTTTTTTTTATTAATTTTTTGCCTAAAGATATGCATTCCAGAATTACAATTATTATATGCTGTAAAACCTTTTAATGAAAATAACGAAAAAAATTTCTGAAACATCTCTATCGGGTAATTATTTTCCGGAAAAATACTTCTCTTCCCTGAGTTTTCATTCTAATCTCATTTTTAATAGAGAATTTTCTCTCCCAGTTTCCTAATGCAGCCAATTGCCAATCGCCGCAGAACCGTCGCCAGAACTAATGACATCGATTTACCTTTTAAAAACGGTGTAAGGGGGTGGTGAAAGAGAGGGGGGATAATTCTTTTACCCCTTTTCAAGTGATTGTTATGCACCGAGTTAATGATGCTAATTTTTTAAAACGAAGGGGCACTAAGCTGTCCGATAATGGAAGCTTTCATTTGATGCACACATGAATAGGGCATGTACGTGGCACTATAAGCAGTTGTGCAAATGGTTTGCGGTATTCAAATTTACCAGTCCAAGGCTAGGTTTTTGCAACAAAGATGGAAAACATTAAGGCCAGGGGTAGATGGAGAGTGAAGGAATCCCCAACCACATTTTAAGTATCATTCGTTTTATTTGGATTAAAACAACGTTCAATTGGTCGACAGCAGATGAATCGCGATTTTTGTAATGCAGCCACAGAAAGATATCCTTTTTACCCAGGAAAAAAGAAGACAGAGTACAAAGGATCTTACAGAATAAATTAAATGGCTTTCCATCTACATTGGGCAGGATAATAATAGTCTTTTCTTCAATATTTATAAAAACAAAACAATTTCTGACAACGAAGAAATATAAATTAATCCGAGTATAATGGATAGTTTTAATATACCGCTAAGTCTCTTGTATTTAAGAATGATATATAGATTTTAATATTCATATTACGAGGTATTCAACTTTTTTTCTGGTCATAGCAGAAAGGAAATAATGCCATTTTTTTAAACCCACAAGATAATTTTTCAAGTACTAAAATATTTGATTGATGAAAATTTTAACTAATTGCAGCGTGAAATATGAAAAGCCTTTCCCCGTCTAATCTAAACCGTGAAGTGAGACACATTGTATTTTATATTGTGCAGTTTAAAATGTATACAATTAAGTAGATAAATTCAATGTAATCTGTGTGATTTTTAAGGTTATTAACACATCACATTTTTTTTTCGATGCTGCGTAAATTTAGTTCAGCAGTGCAATACTTTATAAGAAGATATATTCGTTAATATGTATAAAGATTTAAATCGGTTTAAATATTTCTATACTAGATAATGGAATGCTGGTTGGTTGTTTTCTGGACCGCTACTGTCATGTTTTGCTTAGCAAAAAAAATTATACAAAAATTCTAAATGTATTTGTACAACATTTAATAATATTTCAAATCCAAAACTGTCAACAAAATATTACGTAATTATAAGATCTAAAGGTAAAATCTTCAAACATTGCAAAGTTAGTACAAATGAAGCACAAACATCTTTAATTTGTTATTCCAGGGATGCGTTTTATTCACACAATGTAGATCTGTACAGACGCGGATCAGTTCAGATAATAGTCATGCAATAGTTCAAAAAGATGAGTGGTTTTCTTTGAATGCAGATAGGAAAAAATATATGAAAACCACACATACCCATGTCAGGGATGATGAAATAATACATCACCAGCAAATATACCAGAGCTACATTTTACTTATTTGTGTCAGGTTTAACAAAAATTTTAGAAAAGTTAGGAAAAACATAACTGCATGTTTCCCATGTTCTTATAATATTTTTTTGCTATAGAAAGTAGAAAACAAAACAATAATTTCCAAGTATTTCTCTGCTTAAACCAGACAAAAAGAATTATAATGCTTAACAGCTAATTCTTTTGAACTACTAAATCGGAGAATTTTTATTTTTAAATTGAGATTTTTTAATAAATTATATTATTTTTAATTAGCCTTCGCTTCAGTTAGAACTCTAAAATATTGAAAATTATTTATTTGCTACATTAAAAACCATTAATTCAATTGATATAGCATTATAATTTAAGGAACTATCTTACGAGAACTTCACAAGAGTTCTGAAAAACTACGAATACTCAATACAAGCTTAAATATATTAAACATTTTTTAAGTATAAACTTGAATACAGATCTAATTTTACTCAGCAATACAATCTATTTTTTAACACTCTTTCTCACGATGAAATAAAGTTGAAGTTGAGAGAAAACAGATAATGCTTGCTTTTAAGCGAGAAAGGTTCAGACTAAAAAAGCTAAAAGAGAATTCTTCAATAATTCATAAACTTGAATAAGTAGCCCAGTAGCCTAATGCTTTATATCAATATAAAATATGAGAAATTCCCAAACATTCTGAAGGAAACTTGATTCCGAGCCCCTTGTCTCTACCTTAAAATAAACTCAAATAAAATGGTGACTTTTAGAAGAATACTTGATTTAAAACCGAGAGAAAATAAATGTATAATCGATTTTTTGGATACTTTGAAATAGGAAACTAAAAATACTTCAAGACGGGTAACATCTAACGAGCGAAAAACGATCAAACAACCCCCATTTTGTATCGTTATCTTATCAACGGAGTCCATCTTTTAACAAATGTTGCTTATTGGTGGAAAAATAATCTCTTACGATACATGCTAAACAAGAAAAAAACGTTCAGTTTCTCAGAAACGGTATCACGAAAAATGGAATACTTTGCGCTTGCAGCTACATGGCGGTTTATTCTTTCGTTCCCTATCAAAATATTTAGACGTTTTGAAATATTTCTCGAGATAAGATTCTTTCTTTTTCATCTACATATTAATTAGAGTTATTTTGATAAAGAACGTGAACATTGTTTTGTCAGCTCAGAGGTAAGAAACTTCGTTTTAGTATGGTTTTTAATATGACGCTTATTCAAATACGTTTCGTTTATCAGGACATTTATTGTCGATCATGTTCAACAACACGTAAGAGTCGGGTCATGAGATTCTTTTATAAAATATTTTCAAAATAATAAAGAGAGAAATAACATAATCAAAAAAGCCCAATAGTGTTAAAATACTAAATTATTAGTTGTCCATAAAAGACAACTAAAATTTTAATTAAGTTACAAAAAACTATACATCAGTCACAAAATAACAAGCGAGATTTTATTTCATTCAGTATATAGAATTGTCGCCAAATAGCTAGGCCAAATAGTGACTACATTTAGATGATTAATAATTTATTAATATATATACATTAGCTCTCCAACCAAATAGAGAACATTCATGTTAAACGTACGTAAAACGTAATTCATTCATATTAAATGCACACTGTCTGAATGGACGCACTCTATTGAGTCCGCTCATTAGAGTAGGAGGGTACACTAGCGACGTATAATGTTTGAGCAGGCATCAGGTAGCGTGCTCTTTTTCTAGACAATTACACGTTTCCTTCTTAATTCCGGATGTCTGCCCTAGTTTTGAACTGTTGATGGAGCTATAACTAAAGTGCGATTTATTACAACGGTGGGGCGATCGATTGAAGAGGTATTCGAAGCGGAAACGCGGAGAATTTATAATACGTATAATAGCAAAACATAGAAAAGCTATTTACAACAATCGTAGATGCTGACATTTAAAGGTACGCATGAGTTTAAAAAATTTAACCAACCACAGAGCTTAATTATGGTATCCGTGAGCAGTGGAATCAAGCGTCGACCAAGGGCACGGACACCATGTGATACGTAAATTAATCACGGGTCTATTCACTAATCACCAAAGGGAGTGCCAGCCGATAAAACTGTGACCAAAGATTTTTATTCACGCAAATAATGTAAATAGGCATTCTTCTTTCTCCGTTTCACGAGGACAAGGGTGGATACGCTATAGCTTATGCATAAAAGAAAACAAGGTCTAGGGCAAAGTACGTCATATTAAACGTTACATATGCAAGGTTAGTAAATACAAAGCAACCTAAAAAACTAACCCATCCAGGAGTGAATTTTCCCTTTCCCATCATAGCACATACTGATTAATGATAATTGCCACGGTGTCCCCACCCCAAAATAGTAAGACTAGTAAAGAAAATGATTAACTATACGGAATTTTGAGGAAAATCTATACTTTTAGCATTAAATAGAAGCTTGTTGAAGGCACTCTAGACAGAACATTATATATCACACAACGTAAAATAATTATATGAAATATAACAGACGATTTCACTGTAATATATTAACGAAAACAACAAGAATGTCCACAAAGTCTTCGTCCATTTATATAAATAATTCATACATTCTTATAGATAGGAACTGATTAAAAACTTACATTCCATTTTTATTTAATTAAATGCATTTTCAGAAACAATGTAATTTTTTTTAAGAACAACTAAATAATTTCCGATATATTTCCACTGTTATTTACTTTTATGTCCCACATTTTATCAGTATAATTTTGGACGAATAATGATTAATATTAAAAAGGTATAAAAATTGTTCAGTCTTTTGCTAGGTCTTCACTTTGTACTGAATAAATATTTTTGCTAGCATTATTAGATTTCACAAATCTTTCCAACTTAAGATATAAAGTATCAATTTAAGAAATTATAAATACATCCATGAAGATTATGAAAGGACACTTCACAGTAAATTGATTTTGAAATATATTTAACAAGAAAAAAGCGAATTTAATTTTTTTTAAAGTTTACGAAGAACTTTAAGTGATATGAATCTCTTCAAATTTCAGCATAGTTATGACATCAGATTAGGCAAGATCGGGTATTGGATTAATTACTTCCATCAGTAACATTTCAAATCAATCCTGTGATTTATGGTTAAAGAGAGAACCATTTTCAAATCTTAATTCACTAAATTTTTCTATCGGGGGAAAAAACCTCTCTCGATACTTTAATTTAGATTTCCAATAATTATGCTTGCTTATGGAGAATATAAAGTTTGAGAAGCAAAAATACGTTTTAAAACACGGCAACTCAGCTTCCCAATATCCACATTTTCGATACATTTTTATACTCTCACAAAACGTTAAAGGAAAATTTGGAATTCAGTGTGAAAGAGTGATATATTTGAAAATAATATGCATCTTTGGGCGTGATACCTAGTCACTGCCATAAAACTGACATTTTTAAAATTAAAGATTTAATGCTAATGTAAGTTAAATGAATATACTCTGTTTATTCTAAAGAACAACAGAATTCAATTTTCAATACGTTTAAAAATGATATACAAACCTTTTTCCGGAACATGTCTAAATATGGCAGTTTTCATTTCATCACTGAAAACACTTGTTCCAAAAGTAAAATGACATAAGAGTTTTCTTAACCTTCGAAATCATGCTTGTCTAGATCGGATTCATTTATTTTTCTCTTGAAATTTAAAAAGAAAAAAAATTGAATAGCTACTATAATTATTTTCTATATCAGGATAAAGAATAATTCTAGAAACTCTCTCGCACCCAATACTCTTAATCTTCAAATAAGATAAATGCGTCAGCTCGATTATCTATCACAACAGAAGGTCTCACCTAGTCAGACTAAACATCCTTGACAGATCCTGATACTTCGCAAGGTGTTTGCTAATACCTTGATTGACAAACAGAAACTATGACTGGGATATTTATTTCCTCTACTAATATTAATCGGTGTAGGGAGATCGAACACCAAATAAACACAAAAGATTGAGCACCACTTTCCATATAAAGCATCGTAACCTTTTTCGTCACTGTCGCTATCAACAGTCGGCAAGAGAAAGAGAGAATTCTGTACGAGGAAAGAGTCTGGCTTTCTAATAAATTCCAATGAACCGTGGCATACAACCTTGATTTGGCGTCAGCTGGCCATTAAGGTCGGAATCTGCAGGAAAGGACGACTAGCTTGCACTTTCAGACAGCAGACTGCACAGGGGTGACGTAGTAAAGGTGATGAACTCGTTGTTTCATTGTAATAGAATTCGAACCGAGTAACTTTTGAAAGACGCGTTTACGTAATAACGATTTGGATGATTTACTATTAAAAAGCGTAAAACTCTACAGAAGCGGATTTATACGTATGAATATGAAGTGAATGACTATTTATCTAAATTTTTAACGTTATAAATTGATTACTATCAATTTATTAAAGCATCGGTTTTTTAAAGATGGATTATTATAAACTGCATGCAGCTAGAAAATGCCTGGTAAAATGATTAACACGAAAAAAAACAACTAATAATACCCTCAACCGCTTGACTGTTAGGCTTAATTTCGCCGGTGAAGGGTTATATACCAGGCTATGCTGTGTAAAATGTTCGTGTCATAAATAATTTAAAAACTTCCGTGATATAACAGTGATGAATTTAAGATTCGTTAAAGTATTTACGACATTATCATGATATGTATCATATATAATACATAAAACTTACACATTATATACGTGAACTGATGCACATACATCCATTATATACATACAACTCAGGAATTTATTTAAAGATTTATGATATTCATAAAAATGACTTCTACTGCACAGTCCTGGCAATTATTATAGTGTAGGGAAGCACAAAGAAAAAATTTTGAAAAATTCTTCTCAGAATTTTTTAAAATTAAATTTTTAAGCTGTTTTTGTACCTTTTTTAAGTTTGCATTTGAAATAATAATATGAGGATTATAAAATTTAAATCACGAGAAATATCATAAAAATTCATTTAAAATGAAATCTTTTTCTAATCTTTACCTTCATTTTCTGATTTTCGGTGAAATTTTAAAGATAAACTTTTAGAATTTAATTTATTAAATGCTGATCACGTGGTTTCTTTTCTTTTTGTGATACTTTAAATTAATTTTGCGTCACGTACATAACAACAAAATAAATTGACAAAAAATATTGAAATACGGTGAAGTCAATATTTAACCACTAGACTAATTGAGATGGAAGTTTATGAATTTAATTCAAATTAGTATGATTTATAGGTATTAAACATGCAAATTAATTGCATACATTGATGTTGTATTTAATTTGAATATTTTCTTAAAATTTTTTTTATCTATAATTTTGTCTATATATTTTCGGAGGGCATTAATTGCATACATTGACCGTTGTATTTAATTTGAACGCCCTTAGTAACGACGCATGGGTATTCAGCTAGTATAAAATAAAGGTAAAAGTACCTACAACCAAAACAAGTAATGATCGGTTGAATAACTAACTATGAAATAACCTGGTAAAACCCTAGTTCAAATATCAACACTGACGAAACCTTTGAGATTTTTTACTAACAAAACAGCGTCAAAACATTTTTGTTCCAGTTTTATCTGAAGAGAAAAATACATTTATTTAGTCGGGAATAAGTAGATGAATTTTAAATTTCGCTATCATTTAATCAAACGCAAAATTAAAAAAAATATTTTTTTTACCATTCGTTGCAAGAATTATAAGACAGAACAAGATTGTATGAACTTACCCTTCCTTTTTTACTAATGTTTAAATAGGATAAAAATGCATCTGAAATCCAAATTTGCGACTTAAAAAGCTCATATGTAAATATCCTTAACCAAGTCTTTTAACCGAGAAAAATCTAAATGTACTCAAGAACAGAAATCTGTGTCTCAAAGTAGACATCCATATTAGGTGACCTCCAATTTTGGTGGAACGACATCCAATATCCTATCACGGTATGTTCCTTGAATAGAACACTGTCATTGGATCTCTTATACACACTTAAAGATTAGATTATAAAAGCCCTTTTAAACAGCAAAAAATCTAAGCATTCGTTATGAATAACATCATATATTCATTAAATTTGTTCATAGGAAATATGTAAAATAAATCCATAATTTCAGACTTAGATGTGTGTATAAATTGCTCAGACACTAACTACCCGAGGTAATGACCCATAAAACATTTCAACAAAGGGGGAAAAACTGTCATGAAGTACTGAACCAAATATTAAACGAGTCATAATTCAGCCTCTACGAATTGCTTTCTAATGAAAGAATCCATTAAAATATCAGGAAATAAATGAAAACGTTCGTATCAGTATTAATTTATGTTAGCAAATTCATTCGATTTTTAGTGCGAGGTTTAAAAAAGTCTTCAAACTCATTATCTAAACCGCTGATCAAATAATTCTTATCACAATTATTTTTTCTTTAATTCTGCAATCCGCTTTAGGAATTTACTCGCATAACTAGTTTTCATTGCGGGGAAAAAAATCTATTAACTTTCATTATTCTTACTTTCGATACGAGAGGAATTTTTACTATTCCCCTTGACAGCCAATATTCTTATCTGTTTACTCTCACCCGTTTCAGTTTCACCATATACTTTTTTTTCTTAACCTTCCTGTGGTTATAAGGTAATAAAAACTGGAGTAATTTTTCTTCCGCTCCTTTTAGAGAAAAAAAAATTAAAAGTTTTTGTAGCCGAAGGTGTTAAAAACCGACCCAGACAATGGGCGGAATTGATGCAATCAGCATATTTGGATTGAGAAAAAAAAATCCATCTATTCATGCCTTTTTTGCGAGTCCTTCTGTTTAAACTTTCGCCGCGATAAATTAGTCGGTTATAACGGCCGAAAAAAATACATGGTTTCTTCCTTGTTGAAGTTTTTCCTTCCATTTTACTAGTAATTTTTTCGCGCGAGGATTTTCTTTCCCCCGGTTATCTGTGAATTTACCTTAAAGGCTTTGAGTCGCACAGGTTTCCTTTCTTTACCTAAAGATTTTCAATATTTTTTTTTTTTTTAAATTTGCCTCGTCAATATTCGCAAGATTAAATTTACGTGTTTCCTTGTCAGATAAAAATAGCTGAAACTTTAATCTGATTCTTTTAATGATCTATTTTATTTCCTAAAGCATTTCAAAATCAACCTATGTTAAGATAAATATTCTGGATTAGCAAACACCCATTTAAGCAATAATTACGAAAAATTAATATATCTGAAGGTGCTTTTATTATTTTAGCTAAACAAAAACGAACGCTTTCAATGCATGTTTTAAATCTGTAATATGAGATAATACAGTGTGTCAAAAGGATATCTTTAAAGAATGGCGGTTTTGATTTTAACAACAGACGTTAAGTAGGAACAAAGAAGAAACCCCTCTTAATAAGGCATCTTCAAAGACTCCTGATAGCCTTCCTCAACATAATTTGGTCTAAATATTAAAATAAGTGCCCTATTACTACATGAAAACACAGAATCAGTCTGTCATATTGTGTTTGTACACATAATCAAAAGAGCAACTGTATGGGCTCATATGATGAAACTTGATGATACAATTTAATGAACCAGCAAAATTATTAATTTTAGTTTTGTGAATATTTCTACCAAACTACACATCACTCTCTGTTTATCCTTATCTCCAAATGCCGGACAGGAAATTAATATTTATTAATTAATTCTACCGTACTAAAAGGATTCCTTCAGTGCCTCAAAGAGCATACAAAATATGTACTATGATAAAAATAATGATACGATCTAATTTACAAGCAACACTTTTAACATCAAGACTACTATTCCACTAAACTTTATATTCTCCATTAATCAATTTAACAATGAATTTAAGGACTTATTTTGTACCAAATTTTGTAAGCATTGTGTAAAAATCTATGCAATATCTATACAATACACACTTGCATGGCATACCAGAACACTCATAAAAGGTTTTACTGTAAATAAGCAATTTACATCTATCTCCTTAAACGAGTAGAAGGTTTCCCCCACCCAACTCGTGATCAAGTACAATATCGTCAACAGGACATTACTGTAATATTATCTCAAGAAACTATTCAATAATATAACCACTACGAAAATACAAATACAATGAGTTATCAGCATAACAATGATTGTTCATTTTGTTACCTTGTTGACGACCCTAAATGTAAATGGATATTTGTCTTTTATCGTAAATCAATATGCGCGAATGCAAATTTTACAGTTGTGTATACATAAAACTTATATTAGCGTATGATAAAAACATACACGAAACAGAAATACTAAATATTTGTCTGGAATAGTGCTTGATATGTAAATGCTCAATAATAAAATCATTATTCATACATAACATAAGAATGAAAATAAGTGGATTTTATCATAACCTGTAGCGGTGGACATCAGGAATAATATTTTCTATACAAAATTCAAATGAAAAAAGAGTAGAATCAGGGAAAGTACATTATTTAAATCTATGTAATATCAAATGACAAAAAAAGCGATCATTATTAAGTAATTAAACTGTAAAAAAGTAAGCATGACAAATGTTTCAGTTGCAAATAAATTCGCTTTTGATTACAGAAATATAACAGACTAGTTCATACGAATTTTGTAAAATATTGTGTAAAAAAATACACACTAATTTAAGAAATTTAGAATGCTGAAAAAATCCCCAAGATATAAACTTGGAAACAAAATCACTAAAAGTAATACCATATCCTGATATCTTCCTATACGGGAACGATTAACTAAAGCTATTATGTTAAAAGCAGGTAAAATATCTAGCTTAAACAACTCCATATCCATAGAACACTTATTAGAAAATACATTTTCTAATTATGATACCTTCCACAGGTAATTTTTTTTTTCTAAAAGTTACGCAGAATATTTATTGCGACAGATTTTACGCGAAGAAATCACATAAATCTCTCCATCCACTGTTCTCTAGAGATACTTCGTCCTCAATCAAAATTTCACTGCAGTGCTATTTTGTGTACGCTTTAACGCAACGTCGCTATTGTTTTGTTGTTGAATTTTGTTCCGTTTGTCTTTAGACGAGAAATACCACTTTTGATGTTTTTGAGAGCGAACATCTAACTCATAAAAGTAGTTCATTTCATTACCTAGTTTGTTATTCGAGAACTTTTTTTTTTCATTAGTTGGGAATAATGTTTTTGCGTGTGGTTTTTCAGCAGTTGTAAACCGAAGGTAGGAAGGGAATGTGTGAGGCAATACTAACTTTCAAATCAGAATCAAAACATGATTTTGAGTATTTTTTTTCCTCTATCAAACGGCTGTGTCATCGTTCAATCTCCTTTTCATTAACAAAATACACACCTGTAGTACGGTTCCCACTCACCTAAAGAGAGCTTTTTTTCTTTTTCTTTTTTTTTATCAGTGAATGATACACGTGTTAGGCTGTTTCCATATCTTGCATTATCTTCCTCGTTATCATTGCTTTCTCTCTAAAGGGCTTAGGTTACTTTTACGCATACGCCATTTTACTGCACACACGCGCAGAAGTAGCCTCAAAGAATAGGTTGTTAAATAGCGAAAGAAAAAAAAATCTACTTTATTACAAATTCTTGGATTGTGAGCTAGACCATGAAGCTGTATGCGACGCAGCTTTAGGGAATGTGCATTAACATCAGGGAAGCCATTAAAAGTATGGGAGAACAAGCAAAGAACTATAGATTCGAAGATAGAGAGATCAACTACATACTTTTCAGATTATGGGTGAAGATATTTTAGAAGTTTATTATGTTAATAACAGTACATTTATAGCGTTAGAAAGAGTCAAAAAGGTTATTTTAAAAAAGAAAGAAACTATAAAGATTTCATACTCTCTATCTTTTTAAATTTTAAAGGAAAAAAATGTTTTACGATAAAGTTTTCTACAATGCAATGGCTATTTGAGACACCAAAGAAAAAAACTGCTAGCCTCTCTCCTACCCTCTTCCCAAACAAACATTAAGATATTAAAGAGAAAAAAAAAACAGAAAGCAACACGGTTATATCAAATTTTAATTTGGTTACATCACATTTTATATTCAGTTTAATTAAATAGTCAATTATCATACAAGTTTCATGAATGATAAACTATGAAGAATAAACACGCTCGAAAATCTGTTGATGAACAACTTAACACATTTTAAATTACTTTATGGTAAACTTGTATCAGCTGACATAGATCCTTTAAATGAATATTTATAAATTTTTTTCGCTGTCATTTTACGTAATGGTTTTAAATATCAAATACAGTAGCACCCGTTATGGTAATTTCAAAGCAGAACCCTTGTGATAAACTTCGGAAGTAATGAATTAAGATTTCACGTGGCAACAGCAGGAAGTATCCTATTACATTTTAGCGGGGTCTCAGATACTCGGTGAAGGTGATTGTTTTGCGATTATATAATTTGTTTTTCAATGCTTCAGGTGCAGTTTTAACCATCTCAGGTCTATTTAATAAGGTAGCCAGCTATGCTTGTGTGTAAATTTTATGATTATGAATGCGTTAGATTTGGGAACAAGAAGAGAAGAATATTTATTGAGGAGTAGAATAAAAAGGCTGCATTTTTTTCTGCTGATTGAAAGCAAAGAGTGATTTTGCATGGTATTCCAGTTCATGGATCTTCCTAAAATTTTAAAAACCAGAAATGACTGTTTGTATAATTCAATTTTTTAAATGATGTAATTAGATATAATTCATGTGAAGAATATTTCAGATTTTGTTTAAATATCAGGGAAATGTTACAAATAGTGTATTATTTCAAAACAATTGCAAACGGTGCTACAGTCAGAATATTAAACGATGTATCAACACTTGTTCAGGACGTATAAAGCTCGTAATTTGGATGTTCTTTATGTTTAAACTTAAGATTTGGAGTTAGAAAAAACTGGTATGTGAATATAGCAAGATGTAATCACAATGACAAAAAAGTTTTAACACTGGTAGAAATAGATCTCAGTTGTTTTAGTATTGAACTCCTCTTTGACAGCCAAACGCGGGTCTTGCAAACAGAAAAAATACATGTTTAACTCTAATGCATGAACAAATAACATGAAGTGATATCCCAATACTTAAACAAAAATTCAAAGAACTTCATCTATAAACTACACTGATTTAACAGATGAAGTTAAATTTTCAAGAGCAACTATCATTTTTTAACAAAGAATCACACAAGCAAAGCAAGCAATTTCATTGATATCCCAATCCTGTAATTTATAAGGATAGGATAACGTTATAAAATATTCAACTAAACAAGGGAGGAAGGATGGCAAGTTTTTGAATACGATAAAAATAAAAATTAGAAAGACATACACGTGCACTAAAATATACGTATTATCTTCAATTTTTGGTAAGGTATTATCCTCGAGAGATCTGAATGGATTGTGTTGTATAAGCAAACAAATTCGTAGGTCTTGCATTACGCGTTCGGAATCTGGCAAGTTTCCAAGCGCATTTCCCCCTTTTTTTTTTCAACGTTTTACTTTAAGAAAACCTAACAACCGATAAAATTGAGGGATAAACTGCAAATTTCTCGTGAAATTCAAGTTTCCATCACGATCATTATGGACTTATAAACAAAAAATGATTTTTGGTCGGGTGGAGTCAGAAAATTATGTTCGAAGTTCGCCATGAAAAGATGAAATCCATTTTGTTCGAAAATGACAAGTTATAAAATACAGGGCAGAAAAAATGAAAAATTATCCATAGTTGCTTCCATGTAAAATCTAGTAAAGTCACTGTAACATTTTAAAACGAATCTAGCGAACGTGAAAGTAAAACTAGTCGAAAGTCACAGGTGCACATTCGAATCGAATGCACCAGATGGGGCTCGATATAGTAACGAGGACTTCCGGGTGAGATCGACGAGGTATAGAAGTGCATATTCACAAAACAGGAGAACATAAAGATAGTAGGCTATCACTACGGAATTTTGCAATGAATAGCCTAAGGAAACGTTTAGAAATTAATGAAATTAAAACAATGATTTTGAAGAAAAATATGATGAGGTTTCAGACCTATGAAGACGGAACTGTGTTTAAACGGCGTTACATCGCGTTTAATACCCCTAGCTTTAGCTTAAAGAACCGATATTTATTCTTTTTCTAATTAGCGCATTTCTGAATGATCCCATCAAGACAATAAATATGTATACATTTTAAATAAATACAATACTAATAAAAAATTTATTTGTAGGGCACTTAAAGGGCCTTTCATGGTTAAGGATGAAAAGTATATACGATTGACTTAATATAGCATTTATAGCTTAGTATAGCATTTAAAATAATATTGACAGAAATTAAACATTTAAAATATGTTTATATTTTAAACTTTGAAACTAGTTTTTCTAAAGACAAAAAATTTAAAAAATAAACCATGCTTATACTTGTTTCGCAATAAATTACGTTTAAAAAAAGTAATTTTTTCTGACATAAAATCTTATAGGTAAACTATGGCATCTCAAGAAAACACCGTAACCCTTACACTGCCGTCAATTTTTTACTAATTTGGAAAGCTTACATAAAGAGCTCTTCGGAAATGCCAATAAATAAGACTGTTAAGTTTTTGATAGAATGCTCATTAATAAGGATTGTAAGCTGGTAATACAAATGCTTAACATTTACGCACACATACAAATTAAACTTAAGTATTAGCTTAGATGGTGAAACATAAAAAATGCATTTTCATAATCATAATGCAGGACTAAAATAACCACTTATCAGAATATTATAATTTTGGTTCCCTTCATTTGATAGCCATAGTTCTGGACTCTAAAGGGAAGCAAGTACTTCTCTACTACATGGTTCTTTAAAAAAAATTATGGGTATCAGATATGTAACAAGAAAACTGATTTAAATTAAGTCTTTTCTAGCAATTATTTGCAATTATTGATAACACTTGAATTTGCTCCATGCTTAAACACGGTTTTAATTTCCCATTATAAGAGCATTTGAGTTTAGTTTTCATTTATTAATGACAGTGATAGATATTTAAGGACACAAGAGTATTAACTTAATAAAAAAATTCTTATTTTCGAACTCTTTAAAATATGTACATGCAATTTATAATTTCGGCCTAAGAGAAACATATTTTGAAATTAAGTTAAAAATCTCGTTACAACAAGGCTAAACGTGGAATGGGGGAATTCAAAGCTTTAAGACAAAATATTAAATTATATATTCAAACATCAATAATTTTAAGCAGAGAACAAACCATCAAGACTCAGAAGTGAAAAAAAAATTAATCTAGACCTGCATTACAAACGACCCTCCGATCAGGAAATATTTCCTATCAGATAATAATTTCGAAGCTAATTAAAGAACTAGCGCTTCAGAGAGAATTAAAGAGAATATCGTAAAGATAAATTAGAGTTAGAAACTCAACCTTTGCAGTAACTTCATTATCAACTGTGTGTGGTCTATTTAAAAATACTAGTTAACTATCGAAGATAATTTACGAATAACGATTAACGTAGAACACATTGAAATATAAGAAACTTAATTATCAGGAACTATATAGAACTTGAAACTGAACTTAGCGAGTGCCCTCAAATGAACATCTATCACAGAGGTTGATAACACTGTTAATAGCTGTATGTCGTGCTTCAGATTCACGAAAATTAACTAATTTATTCCCCCTGGGTCTAGGAAAGCTTTTAACATTTAATACAACCCCTAATAAAGACAGTATGAAATTAATATTTTGAACATTGAGATGACATTGCTTCTAGAAAGAAATTTAACAAACGGGATTTCACAATTTAAATATGAAGTTGGAGCAGATACTGATACCATTCTGTACAGATTATAAAAAGAAAGAAAAAAAATAGTAATACTCATCCATTATTTTGCATCTAGTTTACCTACGAGCTGAAACCAAGTTTGCCTCTGTAACTTTTATTTTTACTGCACTGTTTATGTGAAAAATTTGGGTTTGATAATTTAACTACCACAACTTTTCTGTCGAAATGACTAAATAAAAAATGGCCGACCGGGTGGCACAGTGGTTTGGCCCACGGGTATTCTCCAAGTGCCTTCACCACCAGATTGTGGGTTCAATGCTCGCTTGTCCCAAGACAAGGCTGAGATTTGGGAGCTATGTTGGCTCACCTATATGGAGGTCCCATCACGAAGAAGACAACAAATTCGCGGTGTGGATAGGCAAATGTCATATTACACACAGTGCCTTCCGCGTTGGAAACAAGTATGTAAAAAATTCCTTAACATAATCTTAAAATTCCCGTAACATCAAATTTTACTATACCAAGTTAATAAAATATCTGATTCGTAGGTAAAAAT
The DNA here is from genome assembly GCA_907164885.2 of Dolomedes plantarius. Taxonomy (NCBI): domain Eukaryota; kingdom Metazoa; phylum Arthropoda; class Arachnida; order Araneae; family Dolomedidae; genus Dolomedes; species Dolomedes plantarius. The sequence continues at coordinate 121,828,433 of OU015494.1, read as the reverse complement.
ATTAGTATTCTGTTTTGGTTAAATCATATGCTTTTAAAAAAGCACGTAGAAATGTATTTTAACGGAATTTTAATACTGAATATAATGCATACGTATCCACCATTTAATTAAAATTGAATTAGACATACTTAACAAGGAAACTAATTACGCTATAAAAATGGTAAATTATTTTTTTATATGAGTCATGTATTAAATTCCAAGAGAAAGTACAGCCACAAGCGAGATCCAATATAGGTTTTGATACATTTCTTCCTTTCCATTTTTTTTTTCGGTGACCCAAAGCCCAGTCGCTTAAAAGGATGGAAATCCAAAATGGCCACCGACATATTTGCGTGAGCAAGTCGCTTAATAGCCCATTTCACTTGCAGCAGCTTAAATGATGAAAATCGGAAGGGGAAAAAGTAAAACAGAATGAAAGGCGTTGGAAATTGGGCTTTCCTTACTTTTTTTATGCATCTTAAGGTAAAAATTCGTTTCATGAGTATAACAGAGGATTTTTCTCTTCTCACATTCCGATCAACGGGAGATAGCGTTTTAAATCCATCACGTACACGAAAAACTACGAAGAAATGGGATTGTACGAAAGACAGATATTTGTTAAAGGTAAAACTCTGATATAGGTGTAAATACTAGAATCCGGAGTATTGATTTTGAGATGATTTCCCGCTTCATGTGGACCCAGGAGTTAAATCTTAACGACATGCTATTCTCTTAATTACACTTCCCAGCTATAACGTTATAAAATAATCTCTTGTTCCAAGAGTTATTCCCATTGATAAGGTTTCGATCTCCAAATACTGTATTTTGCGTTAGAAATTACTATTGAACTGGTGAAAAACAATTATTAAAAGAAATATAAATTAATCACTTTCTTTCTAACTTTTAAAATTATTTGAGGAAAATTAGCAAAAAAGTGTAATATTTACAATTGCAAACTACCCCAGCTAAAATTGTAAACAACCGTCTCCTTTTACTAATTGCATGCTATCTGATTCATATTCTCTGTATCACTCATAATTCAAATCTCAAAAATTTTTCAAGCTTAAAAGTATACAAAGAAAAATTTAATTACTACAAAGACATCAAACTTCCCACCCTATTAACTCTAGATTTTCTTTACACTTACAAAAAACTAATTAGCACAAGAGGGACTTTCGATTATCGTGTATCACAAGTTGAAAAAGAAATATTTAAAATAAATTAAACAAATCGGATATAATGTCAACGTAAACTAATTCAAGGGGGAAATATTTAAAAATCTAGGAAAATTTTGTATTGTAAATAAACTTATTTAAAATAGTATATATGGTTCCTTAGAAGCTCTAAATAGTTCATTTTTCTGGTATAGAGGGCGCTTTTAGGTCTACCCGGGCGTTTCAGTTTATTGTTTGCTTATGCTCATGAATAAACTAGGATAAAATTGGTATTTAGGATATTTTCAGTAGCCTTACTCATGAGAATATAGTAACACACTTAATTAAGAATTTCCATTAACATTAGAAAATGGGTGGACCAATGGGCCTACTTTTCTGAAATTTAGGTACTGCATATATTATCACAATGTATTAAACAAAAATGGTCCCATATTATATCTCCGATAGTCATTATAACACCCCACTCGCCCTAAACCGCTAAAAATTATTTTCTGGTTGCGTTCACTTTATTAATATATATGGCACCATTACGTATCTATTAGTATAGATAGAGCTGCATCTTTGCTTCAGTACGCTACTTTAATAGACTATTATTTTTTACACGAGTAGTATAAACTCGCCTCATACATTCAGTACGTACTAGTGCCACAATTTTTAATAAACTCATCCCTTTAAATCCTCCGAGAACCTAATGTCACTCTCCGATAGACACTCTCCAGATATATATATATATATATATATATATATAGAGAGAGAGAGAGAGAGATGTGTGTGTGTGTGTGTATAAAGTATATGCATATGTGCATTTATGCATAGTAATTTAATCTGAAGTGATGAAAGTACATTTGTGATTTATGACGGTGTGGGATACACCAGTAACAGCTAATCAATTTCTCTCCGACACGTGTGCCTAATAGAATGCAAATAGCACGAAAGTGTGACAGTTCAACATATGATTAATTACAACAATATGAGAATTACAGAGAGCCGCAATTAGATCATTAATGTAATTATAATAAATCAGATCTAGACTATTTAACACATAACAAGTCAACTGTGACCATAAATGCATGTATCAAAGTGGCATAATCATATGAATTTATCGATTCAAAATACAACATCTTTTACAGGAATTAATTTATTAGTGACTTTTTATACTTCGCATTCGAATCTGAATTCTGTTTGAGTTGGAATGTGAGGGCCCATTTTGTCTTTCAGCTTCAGCTAGGTCATTGCTCTGTTATGAAGGAATAACATTTTTCACAGAAACAATTTCCGAACAGTGACAATATAAATTGTGTATCGTGACAATTTCCTTATAATTACATTCACCTGGGCAATAAAAATCACGGAACTGTTTCAAATTTTCTCAATTACTTCAGGAACTATCACGCAAGGAGTAAATTTTCTCAATAGGTATACAAGTACAAAGAAATTACTCCGAGTTCTGAAAAATTACGGTTGTAACGGAAAGACTTGCTATGAAAAGTCCGGTGAGAAAAACGACAATTTTTAAATTAAGATAATTAATGCGTCTGATAAAGCATCATTAGTTTCACACATTCTGCATTCATGACATGAAAATATTTTTCTTAATTCGTTTCAAACGTGCCAAGGTCTCAAAACAGATAGCGGCTGATCCAAATCCAGTTCTCATTCATTGATGATTAAATGTGGTGGAAACTTAGCAATATAATGGGACATTTAGCAATACGGATGTACATAATGTATTATCTATTAAATTTTCCACCTTGACTTACCAACAAACTATAATAAGTGATTAAATAGATCACTGTACATAGGTTCAAGATTTAATAAATAATTAAATCTTACTTGAAAACAAAAGTTTATCTGTGAAATTGTGTCAACATAAAATCTACTATCCAGGAATGGGTTGGATGTTCGTAAAATGGAAAGGAAAAAATCTGAGTATCACAGTCTCACAGTAAATGATAAACAGTGCTAAAAATATGAAAATTGTAGATCTAGACATTTATTTAGAGTATATACCGTTCGTCTATTCAGGGTCGTAACGACGGTAAGTACGGCCTCGAGGCATTCACTAAGTTGCTCTCTACCCCTCACCCCTTATTCAGTATGTGTGGCGCATCGTAATGTTAATTCGCACCTTGTCGCTCACCATCCGTATTGCTTGCGGCACCTTGGCCTTGCACGTGAGAGAAGTGACACCCCACTCCTCCCCCCTACTCCCACGCATCTATATTGCCTTCTCCCTTTGCTACATCTAACTTTCGCTTATGTTTAATTTACAGCTGATGAACTTTGAATGATGGACAGTTTTCCGAGTATTCAGCATGTACTAATCTTGTAAACAAAACCCTTAACAAGAAAATGAATATTTAAGATCGAAAATTAATGTATCCAAATCGTACGTGTTTCACGTTCAGTTGTTTGACAGCTGTACCTACGCAGCGATTAGAATCCCCACGTATAAATGGTGAATTATGCATATACATCACTAGCTGAATGTCCGTGCTTTGCTACGGAGTATATTTAAATTAAATACAACTGTCAATGAATGCAATTAATACAAAAAAAAGTATTTATAATAAACACAACGGTCAATGTATGCAATAAACGCCAAAAAATATATATATTTATAAAAAAATCGTAACGGATATGTTTATAGACAAAATAATGTAGAAGAGTAGAAGAAAATATTCAAATTAAATACAAATAAATTGCATACATTGACCGTTGTATGTTTAAGGGGCCAGTGGACTTTCAAAATTGTGAAATTTGTCCAAAAATTCGATTTTTTTATTTTATTGAATTGTGAAAGTACGGATGAGTAGGAATGTGTTGCAAAAAGAATTTTTAATTTTTGCGATTACTTTCCTAGTTATAGGCATTTGTATTTAATTTAGATATTATGTGGTTACTAATAGCAATAACTTTAAATGCGTTTTTCTCAAAATAAAAATTTCCATGTCATACGAATATTCAAACTGCTCCAGGCACATTTCTAATTAGCGTATTGCTTTGAAATTTAAGTTTGTTGTTGTTGCTTATGCCCCTTGACCGACAGTAATATCAGATCAAGTCCCGAAGGCTATGGGCTATGAAGGTGCGGCTCATGTTTAGAATTAGCACCAAAAGGGTCGGAGTCCGACTTGGCTAATGACCGGTCCCGTAATTTTTAACCGAGTCAAGTGGCGAGACTTGACCCCGCACCTCCAGAGGTAAATTTGAGAACTTGGGAGGACATTGTACGTGCCCCGGCAACCATTAGTGATCACGGCGGTAGATATGCAGCGACGACCATCGAACCAGGAACGTTCAGATCACTGGCCCGCTGCTCTTGCTTACTGGGCTACCGCGCCCATGGAAATTTAAGTTTTATATACTTAACTGTATACCAAATAAATCTTATTGAAAAATAATATGCTTCGTAGCTCAGAATTTCTAAATTTTGTACTTGAAAAGATGATTTTTAGGTATTTTGCGTAATAAAAAGGGTGTTTTCACTATTATTATTTTTTATCTTTATATTTTTAATGAATGCTTAAAATAAGCAATAAGTTTCATTGTTAGTTCTATAAGGTATTCTGTAAATAAAAATTGCCATATTATATGTAAAAGAAATGCGCATGAAACATTTTTAATTAGGCCAATTTTTGATATAATTAATAATCCATAATTCATAAATTATTAATATTTCTTCATGAAATTTTTACCAATATTACATATCTATTTGTACTAATCACATATTCAAATTTCAAGCAAATCCATTCAAAAACAAAAAAAAGTTAGGTTTGAAGGTCCACTGTCCCCTTAATATCCATAAAACATACAACTATTTTGAATTAAATTCATAAAAAACTTCTATCTCAATTGGTCTAGTGGTTAAATTTTCCCTTTTATAGTATTTCAATATTTTTTTGTCAACTTTCTCTGTTATGCACGTGACGCAAAATTAATTTAATGTGTCACAAAAGAAAAAAAAAACCACAAGATTTAATAAATTCTAAAAATTAATCTTTAAAATTTCACCAAAAATCAGAAAATGGAGGTAAAGATTCGAGAAATATTTCATTTTAAAGGAATTTTTATGATCTTTCTTGTGATATAAATTTTATAACCGTCGGATTATTATTTTAAATGTAAACTTTAAAGAATATTACAAAAACAGCTTAAAAATTTAATTTAAAAAAATCTAAGAATTTTTTCAAAAATCTTTCTCAGTGCACCTCTACACTATAAGAAGAATCGCCATGCAAAATTTCAGCCCTTTATGTCCAGCGGTTTGGTCTGTGAGTTATCTGTCAGTCAGTCACTCACTCAACTGTTTTTTTATATATAGATTAATAATACCATTGTTACACAGCTCAATTCACCCTTCAGATTCTGTGTGATAAATATAAATATGTGTTTTTTTTAATCATGTGATTCATTTTTAACAAATTATTTTAAAATGAAAAAAAATGGCAATTCAAAATAATATCTGAAGCTGAATAAAATAACAAATATTGATTGCAAAAAATAAAAATAAATAAATACTAATCGGAGAAAGCAAATAAATATTTTGTCCACATGAAAAAAATCATTAAGTCAAACAGCATGCATATTTGCAATTGTGTTCGCCATTCTTTCTTTTTATGGCTTAAAAATCAAAGTTCTGAGAAATCAATAAATACTTATTGCAGTACAATAGGCGAAACTTAACAACGGAATACTCAGGGTAAACAATGAAATACCACAACAGAAAAAAAAATGCACTTTAATGTAAAAAAAATCAGGAAAGAACAAAGCACAAATAAAAAATGTATAAAAAGCCATGTTTTCCAGTTCTAGTCCAATTGTTAATACTGATGCATTATGCTTATACAGCGCAGGAAACAAAAAGATTATTTTGTTACAAGAAATACACGCCGAATGGAGGGTATAAAAAAAGCCCTGCGTAGTTCAGTATTCAACCATTAATTTTTTCCCCTTTTTTCCGTCCTTTTATTTATTTTTAAAAGGGGGGGGGAGGAGTTTGGCTCTAACCTTTAAGTACCGTTCTTGTTTATTTTAGAGCTTTATGTTCAAAAAACGAAAAAAAAAGGAGTAAAACATGTTCCAAGCAGGTAATGCAAATGAAAAACGAACTTCATAAGTTGAATGGTATGACTTAAGCAGTAAATCGAATTTTAGCTAAAAATGGGTGCATATGGATTTAATTTTATTTAAGTTACTTAAATGCACCTTAAATTAAACTTTTAATTTTAAGGTTTCATATTAATGCTTTATTCAGGTTTATTTCTTACTGAAGGTTTGTTTGCTATCGAAAACGATTCACTTGCTTCGAAATTGAATATATTTCACGCTATGTAAAAACATTTAAAAATTGAAAAATAATAAACAGATACACAAATCAGCTGAAATAAAAATAAACAAAATGCTGTGCATGTCGGTAACAATATCTCTTGTCCTTTATTTAACACAGATTATCTTAAAGTAAGCTATTCACGGAGAACAAAATATTTTATTAATTTGCAATGCTAAACCAAATTACTTAAATGCAGAGAATAAGAACATAGTGAATAAAGCTTCAAGGTGTATTATTATAGAAGAACTAAAATTACAGTAAACCACAGTTTCTCTGCACTTTATCCTTATATTTTGTATTGTGATATTAGATTTTCTTCATTACTTTAGGAAGAACAAACCGCAAAAGTTGTTCTTCTATAATCTATCTATTCTTCTATCCATCTTTTGAGAATGTATTATCTTTACGCAACTTCTTTGAATTTAAAGGTGGACATTATATTTACTCATCTGCTTCAAACCAATTTCGACAATCCCATAGAAAACAAATACATAACCCTTTTGCTAAATTACTGAATATGGTTTGATACAATCGCTTATCTAGACCGGGAGTCAGACCCGGTCTCCAAACCTTGAGCCAGTTTCTACGAACTGAACTATTACAGGGAAGTGAGACTGCGCTGTTTTAAAGTTGTCTCACCATTCCCATTTCATATTATCCCTCTGGAAGCCAACGGCACAGGAAGTTTGTTGTCATAACTAGCGTCGTTTATCCATTAATTTTTTATACTTGAATATTCATAGATTCATAATTTTTTTTTCACGCTGAATTGTCGACATGTGATTCTCAACGGACATTAATGATCTTTCCAGCGGCATAAAATCTATTTCTGGTTCTTCTACTTCTGGTTTCTGATTAAGTTGGTTTATAGACTGCTGATTTTGTCGCGTTGCTACCGGTCAGCTCTTGCTTCACAAATGGAATTTTAGCATACTCAAACGTAGATTGGCCCAGTTATACAAAATGCCATTTTAAAACCAGTATTAATGGCTTGATTTCGTATAACCTCGTAAAAACTATTGAAGTAACATTCATTTTTTCCTCATAGTGAGAGACGTTCCTAACCCATCTTTTGAGAATGTATTATCTTTACACAACTTCTTTGAATTTAAAGGTGGACATTATATTTACTATTAAAACTTAAGGACACAATTTATTCCAAATGAATAGATTAAATTATCATTATAAATGAATATAGAATGAACTATACCTGAATTATAAATGAATTATACATGAATATAACATATTTGTTAAGTTACTGAATATGGCTCTCATGGTATAACACTGTTTGGAACGTATATTTAAACATTAATCAACATATTATATTGTATAGTACCTTTCCCCGTTAATCACAATACACTAACCTACTCCATATTCATCTTGGAATATTTTTAAAATTTAAATATATTTTATGTCGTTTTACACTGTCATTAGTTTTTCCATGTTCCTTAAATATTAGCATCTTTAAATCGCGACGACAAAACTGATGTAGAGAGAAAACAGTCTGATTTTCGACGACTACTTTTCAAATTTCCGGCTAATATTCGCAATCTCAAATATTTTTACTTCTCGCAATTACAGTTAGGGAATTACTCGGGAATTTAAAAAATGATCTTTTCGAATGTGACGATGACTTTTGGAATTGTTTCGCATAACCCTTTTCCTGCCAATGCCCCGACATTTTTACGGTACGTTCAAAAGGTTCTCTTCTTATGACGCGAAATTTTACTAGGATACATAATCCTATATCTGAGAAAACGACTTTTGGTGCGGTCGTCATAGATGAAGCGACTGTTTTAATAAATCCGACTAATAAATTTTCCGGAGAAAAAAATATTTCCCCCTCAGCCATAAATTTTATGCATTTCATTATAATTTTGTTGATAACGTTAAGCTGTATTTTGCTTTCAAATTTTCTGACCGCGACGAATTTTGATTAAGTGCATGGATAAAAAATTAATTGATTTCTCTGGATGTATTTTCACTCAATTTTAGCGCCTGAAAGAAACGAGGCACGTTAAATACCAGTCAAGGCTTTCAGTCCTAACTTATAACTTCTACTAGTCAGGGTTCATAACCAGAATACAGTAGGATGTCTCTTTTCTTCATAACCTCCCCCCTCTAATTATTTTACTCCCATACACTGGGTTCTGGATCTTTGACACATCATCCAATCTTAGAAGTCTCTAGCTTAGAAGAGTACGTCAATAGTCAACAATTTTGCAGTACTTAAAATTGTGGTAAAATTTAAAAATTTATTTTAACCCTAAAAGGCGATCTTAGGTGAAGTTTAATCCAGTTCTAATGTTGTTCAAACGAGATTTCCTTTGTTGATAGCCTTTAATGGTTGTATACCCAAGATGTCATCCACATTGTCATCTTGGGTATACAACCCAAGTTAACGTCATAAGCTTCCCGTCCCACCCCCACCTGCAAGAGGGTTAACTTAAAAATATTCTAAACCTTTAAAATGAATCTGAAAATAAAATAATGAAATTTGTTTCCAGACTATTGTGAAAACACGTTGAGGGAAATTGTTTTCTGCTTAAAATTGTTTAATGTTTTTTCTTTCACAAAAATTACTGCATCACAAATTGTGTAGAAAATTCCTGTATGACATTTTTTATGTATTTTTTTCCATTTTCAGCCAGTTCCTTCGTTTCATCTTCGTTCCAACCATCGTAATATACATTTTTATGTTTCAAATTTCGACGGCTCTTGAACCAAAGGTCTCGTGACAAATGGCCATATTTGGCCCACTCTAGTTCGATCTGGCCCCTAAACACTGGAGACCATTTAAAATAAAACAAACAAAATATATAAGATTCTCAGTTTGATTCGCACGCATTTAGAATATTCCTTTATAAATAATTCTAGTGTCTTATCTTTTTTATAATATCCCTTTCCTGGTTTGCAAGAAACTGCTCTCCACGTAATTTTTCTCATACAAAGAACATAACCTTAGGTTAATTGAACTTAATTTTTATAATTTCTAAACTCTCAATTGTTTACTGCTTTTAACTTTAAATAGTTTAAACGAATGATTAGATTCATTTGTATATTAAAAGAAACAATATCTTTATAATCCCTGATTAGTTATTGTTTATTTATAATCTAATGATTAGTGAAATACTCTTTAGTTCAGAAATAGCATGCAACCCTCATTTGTAAGGTATTAATTATGAGCCCACTTTTAAGAATAACATTAAACGACTGGTGTTTGGCTAGTCACTGCTTTCTTTCACATGCACATCTAACGAATAATTGAAGCGGTCATTCTGAAAAGGAGTCATCTCCATTTTTCTCCAACTTTACTGGGCCTCCTCCCCTTCCAAGTTTCAAAAATTATTAACAACTTATATTTTTGCATCAGGATTGAAGCCTTATAAACATAATAAATGCTAAATGTAGTCTAACTAATAATGCATGAAGGCGAGTTATATTTTTTTGATTCTCATGAATTTTTTTTAAAAATGGAGATGACTCCTTTTCAAAATGACCAATTCAATTTTTTAGTGAAATTGTAATCTCGTCAAAGACAGGGATAAAAAGAAAGATGGGGAGTGTAAAAACGAACTTACGATGTATAAGTTTCTCTCGCTATCCCAAAGTACACAGAGTTCATTCGAAACTCTCAAAGACCAAATAGAGTATTGCGAAAAATAAATCATCATTAATGTCTTTGGGCTTTCCTATATCCGAAAAATAATGAAAGGAACCTTACCAAATACCACAAAAAACCCAAATATATAGTAAAAGCTGGGTATGATAAATACATAGGTGATACAAAGTAAAATAATCTATGTTTCGAAGATTTGGGAAGACAGTTAACACACTGGGGCGCTTAGAAGTTGTAGTGGAGATGATGGTAATGTTATTCTCAGTGGAGATGGAAAGTACAGAAGTCTGAGGAATAGGAATAGGATCATCTATCAGCATCTCTGAGTAATCTCCATCAGGGTAGACAGGTCGCTATACTTTGCTCAGCATGATGTGCAAAAACTCTGACCGAAACTCTCTTTTTTTCATTTTTGGTTTCTTTTTTTTCATAAAAGCGAAAGTAATATTCGTATTTGAATCGCTCTGCTAAACCAGGTATTATTATGCCTTGCAAAAGAGAAAGTTGTATTTTTCTAGTGTTTAACCTTTCCCTTACGGTGTGAGATAACATGTATCCCATGAATGAATGAATGAATATATATATATATATATATATATATATATATATATATATATATATATATATACCAGTATAGTCAATAAGTTCGGGGACTACCCTCCCCCCTCATGCCCGGTGTGTGGGGGAACCGAAATAACGATGTGGTTTGCAAGTCTGGTTATCTGCTTACGCGTGAGACGTCACATGACGCTTTGCACAACTGCTAAGGCGCGCAGCTCACCATTTGGCTGCAGACTGTCAGTCTATGATGTCGATGTAGCAAAATTTCCTTTTTGGAGCAACGTTCCAACATTAAGTTCTGCTACAAATTAGGAAAACCACTGCAGAAACGTTACGGTTACTGCAAAAAGCGTATCGAGACGAAGCTACTATGTTCAGATCGAAAGTTTTCAAATGGTACAGCTTGTTTAAAAATGGGAAAGACGCTGTTGCAGATGATCCGCAAAGTGGGTGGCCAGTGACACCACAAACGAAGGCGAATATCCAAAGGTTAGGAGCAGTGGTTGTTTGGTTGGTTGAAGTTTATTGGCGCAAGGTCCAGAAAGGACAAGCTGCGCCAAACACAAGGTAACATCGTTAACAAATGGTATGTACAGTTTCTTCGTCGTCTCCGGGAGGCAATCCGATGTAAACGTCCACACGTTTGGAAATCCAAAATGTGGATGTTGTTGCATGACAATGTCCCGGCGCACCGATCATTAATGGTGCAACAAGCCCTTGCTAAACACGGCACCACAGTTCTGCCACAACCCCCGTATTCCCCAGACCTCGCTCCTTGCGATTTCTACTTGTTCCCGAAACTGAAAGATCGCATCAAGGGCAAGCGGTTTCGAAATGCCGAAGAAGTGATGGCAACAGCGACAACCGCTTTACAACAGCTCTCATGCAACGGTTTCCAGGACTGTTTCCAGAAGCTGTATCAACGCTGGCATTTGTGTATAGTTGCGGAAGGACATTATTTTGAAGGTGATTGTGTTCAAAAGAGTTTGTAAGTGTATTCGTTGTTGTAGTAAATAAAGTCCCCAAATTTATTGACTGTACGAGTATATATATATATATATATATATATATATATATATATATATATATATATATATATATATATATATATATATGTAGGTGTGTGTGTGTGTGTGCATATACATATGCATATACATGTGAACACACACACATATAACCTTAATAGCCATTCTTAGAAAGGGGGTATGAAATTTCCCGTTCTATAGAGTGAATCTGAAAAATGGGACCTGTAAACTAAAGGTTAATCAGTTTTTTCAAGTTACAAAAAATTATTATTTTGTAATTCAATCATTATTACTTCATGTTACTTTATATTTTAAAATCTCTTAATTTATAGAGTCAGTAACTTGTTCTTATACTTTCCATCAGCAATCATTGCAGCATCAAGGAATTCTATAAAACTTACGGGCACGTTAATTCTGTCATTTGGCTCCCCATAAATGTCCCTCGTCTCCTTAGATATACACAACATAAGAGGTGTTTTAACCTGGAACTAATATAAGCAAATTAATAAGAGCCAGCAACGCATAACACAAGACGAGAATATTAACCTGCAGTACTTTCGTACAGTAATGCGAGTGTTTCACGTTTAGTATTTCTACGTTCCCATAAGGCTGAATATTATCACCCTTATGCTCTTCCTTATTTACTTGCAAGAAAATAAATAACGTTAAGACGTGACGACCGAGCAGTTACAGATAGAGGAAATACTGAGAAGAAAACTTTGAAATTTCCGTCTACAATTCGCGGTTCGGAATTTATTTTTCCTTCTCGCTGTAATAGGAGCGATTTACTCAAGAATTTAAAGAATTATTTTTCGACGTGACGATGATTTTCAGAATGCTTTTGTGTATACTTTTTTCAGTCAGTTACAGTCGTTGTTTTGAACCGCAAAATATAAGAAATTAATTCGCCCCGGTAGAAGCGAGAAGATTCTCTACATAGGACTAAGATTTTACTGGGATTACGTGATTCTGCATCTTGTTGTAAATGAATTTTAGTGACGTCTTGGGACAAAAGTGAATGTTTATTTTATCAAAAACTGAACTGAAACGTGTTTCATCAAAAGGGAAAAAAATAATAGGTAATTTAACAGTTATTTTTTTAACTACGATTTAGAACTGAAAATTTTCACTTAAGTTTGATGACTTTTTAGCACGTAAAATTTTGAAAATTCATTTCAGTAGATGTGAAATGAAACTTATTTTTAAGATGTACTTTTTTAATGTTTTTCTCAGTCTTTGTGGGGTGCAAACAGAACCAGATTTCAAATCTGGTCTCCATACAGGCATTTTAAAAAATCTACCTATCACATTTTTCTGGTGATCCCATCCATATTTCCCCATCCCTTTTTTTCTTTATGCTGTTAATGACTTCCGATGTTATTTTGCCATATGCGTCCTAACGAACCGAAACAAATATAACGATGGTTTACCAGAACCAGGATTCAATACGAGTCTCCATAACTTAGACAGGTATCCTACTAGCTGAACTATCTCGGTAATGTGAGAAAGTGTTATTTTTTAAAAATTCCTTTAGAATATTCCAATTAACTAAAAGTAATATACAATTCCCTCTTCATTTTTTAATACCTTTGCTGGTCCAGATTTCAGAGCGAGACATGATCATTATACACTAAGGCTCAGAAGCTAGAACCGTATGCTCTCTAATAGTCACTTTACCCACACTTATTCTGGTCAATGTTTATAGATTCTGTTTGAGGATACTGTTAAATATTTGTTTTTCTTTTTCACGCATTCATTCACTAAAAATCCCCATACAAGAATAGTATCTCCTGCTTACAATTTCATGGTAAGTTGAGTATGGCCCGGTTGTATATTATGCTCTTACAATATAACACAAGGAGGATAATAGTAACTTTCTACCGCTTACACTGAGACCAAAATGTTAAATAAGATTTTTGAACTTATCTCGAATGATAAAAATAATAGACACCAAGAAAAACCTAGCAATAACAATAAGCATAAATTCAACACAATTAATTTAATATAGTAACACTTAACAGGTTATAATTGATAAGCTGTTTCTGAACTTTACATCATTTATTTTCTCGTATAAACTCTCCTTTACAAGACCACTCAATTTTTCAGATTCCTTCTCAAAAATCTATTTATATTCATTTTACTCTTTTTTCAGACATCTTTTCACCTAATCTATCGATATTTAAAAATTGTTTCCAGTTTAAAGATACTAACTGTTTCATAAGAATGCATAGCAAAGGAATTATACGCTTCTCTCTAATGGTATGTAGGCCATTTACTTCATGAAGACAACAACTTCGTGAAGAATAACGACAAAATCACTTGAGACGACACATTAATAACCTGTATTACCTGTGTAGCGCGATGTGTTTCTCTTTCACAATTCTTCACGTTCCCATAACGCTGAGTATTTTGAACCCTATATCTTCTCGAAAATAAACAGCGCTAAAACGTGACAACCAAGTTTTACACGCTTTCCAAAGTCTACCTACTGTTAAATTTCCGTTTACAATTCGGGGTTCTAAATTTATTTTTCCTTCTCGCTATTAGAGAGCAAGGACTACTCAGGAATTTAAGGAATCATTTTTCGACGTGACGACGATTTTCAGAACGCTTTTGTGAACACTTTTTCCTGGAAGGCATCGCCATTCTTACTCTGCCTAAGTCTAATTCAAAATTGACCATTCTCTGAAGGACACAAAATAGGTTCATCTCGTATGAGAGGTCAGTTTACTCCCACTTGTATCTTACAATGACCAAAGTATACTTCTTACTAATGTGGATATTTAATTAATAATTAAATGTCAGTTTTAACTAATTTGACCTTCAAGATTTCAAGCAGGAGGACGAACAATTTCCTTAGAGTTAAGTTACTTTAACATAACCTGCTGATACAAAGTTTTTTCTTTTGAGTATAAGTATTTTTGCTATAGGTAATAATGGTGTTCTAAATTGCTCGTGAAAGAAATTATAAAGAAGTTATGCATTCCTAGGGGGCCTAATGTAGACATGAGTTCCATGCATATTATATATGATTGGTTTGGAGCACTACGGTCAACTTTTGCTACACGAGGGCTAATTAGACAGGGACCTACAGTTTAAAGCCGATTGCGAACGGCTACAAACATCTATGTCAACAGTGGGATTCGAACTCACAGGATCTGTACGGAGTGCCAGAGCCCTAGCCATTCAGCTATCTCCTGGCTTGCATATTATATATGAAGAAAACTTAGTCACACACCAATAAAATTGCAGGTCACGAGGATTAAACCCTTTATACAACCGATTAGAGCTCTAAGTACTGATTGCGATATCATACCAGCCATATTTTAACTAGTTAAAAAGGTTCTTTTATATTTTAGCAATCCACCACCAAAGTGAACAGATTAAAGTTCCTCTAAAGACGGCAAAGTACATTGTTGTATCATACTGACCTTCTTATCTGCCCGATATTCTCATAATACACTCGATATTATCTCAAACAAATAATATTAGGGTAGTTGTTCATTATTATGGCATAGGATATGAGCTCTTAGCGTTTGATAGGGTACTGGGGCAATCCGTAACAGAGCCTATTAAGATTAGAGATGCTCCAAAAAGGCACCAATTTCTTAAACTCTAGGATGATAATCATAACAGCTGTGCTAACCATCAAAGGACAGTTAAGCACAAACCTATTCGTAATTCATGTAATGAAAATTTAATACTACGAATCTTTTAATCTAATTAAAAGGTAACGTAGTTTTAATCTATTTAAAGGCATTGTTATCAGCAAATCTATCCATATGCTGGCATTTAAAACTTTCCCTCAGTTATTCCTTACTCTGAAAAGGAAAAGATGTCTAATAACTAATCTCGCTAAAATAAACTTAGTAATAAAATTAATCTAAATTCAAATTTTCTCAATAAGTGAAATTAGCATTATTACTTTTGCAGAGAAAGCACGACAGATAATTTTCTCTAGCTTAGCACAGCAGTAATATGAGAATCAATAAGGACTAAATAAGTAACAACTGTTCCACACAAGCTTGGCTCTTAACAGAAAAGAAAACAGTCTGCAAGAGACACGAACAGAAGTGAATAAATTCGTATAGCTTAAAGTTTAAGTCATAAATAATACAAGTTAAATATATTTGTGTAACTGTGTCTCAATTGCAAGCAAAAGTTTCAGTTACTTTACATATCAGTAGAAGAGTTTGAATTACGGATTATATTTTTCCTGCGTTCGCTAAATTTTGATTAATAAATATAAAAATGTAATTAATAATTTTTTATCTCTACAGCATGTTTAACGGAATCTACTCCACAAATTCATAATATATTCCTTGTTTTCTTTAATAAGGTCATTCAAGTGTTTTTCATCCACATTTTGAAACGAAATAACATAGTAGCAAGATTTATTTAACTAAAAATAACGCTTACTTCCATGAAACAGGTAAAACGCAAGCTGTTCTCATTATTATTAATTTTGATTTAATTTTATTAAACAACTAACCCCTATTCCTTAGAAGACCTAATACGCGTGCGTTCCACTTTCTTTTATCCTTTTATTTGGCACTGTACCGGTAGCTGAATGACAGCGTTAGGAATCTGAGTGTCTGGGTGGAAATTATTTGAAAAATGAATCGGCGGAATCGCAACAGATCTACTTCCTGTTACACGCTAGAAAGTGATATTTGGGAAAATATTTTATGCTCATATGTCAGTGATAAGAGTAGGGAAGGAATATCTAACAACAGAAGAATAGAGAAGGAATACCTATAACTGAGAGGATGCTTCTTACATATATATATATATATATATATATATATATATATATATATATACACACACACACACAGTGGAATCTAGATTATCGTTTTTGAAGAGACCGACTGAACTGAACGATAAAAACGGGAAAACGTTAGATGCGGGAACGTAAAGTAATATGATCGTCGGGACTGCGTGAAATAAACGACACATACGGAAGAACGACGATTCGGGGAACGATAGATCGATATTCCACTGATATATATGTATATATATGTGTGTGTGTGTGTGTCTTAGAAAATATTATTTTGAGTGTAAAAAGTACCCAAGTCTGTACAATGGTAAAGCATTGGAAAGAGTTGGGTACTTCTTACATTGAAAATAATATTTTTTTTAAAAGAGACATAAGCAAACAAAATCATCTTGGAGAAAACTGACTTAGGCACTTCTTGTACCAAGCAACATACATACATACATATAGACATATATATATATATATATATATATATATGTGTGTGTGTGTGTGTGTGTGTGTGTGTGTGTGTGTGTGTGTGTGTAAGTAAGAAACTACATATAAATTAGAAGTACCCATTCAGTTACATATTTTGGTTAAAGTACAAACCAGCTCTGTTTACTAAGCAGCATTATCATGCGACAAGATGAAATTAAACAATTTAACAATTTAAAGATGTGCGAGTAGTAAATTTAAGGATGATACTGAGCTTAGTTTATTCACCCACATACAGAATATATAAATTAATTATTATCTCATACAGAATGTATCAATTAAGATTCATAATGAGATAATATCAATCAGTTAACATACTCCACTATTTTACAGCATACCGTCTCGCACATGCGTACAATAAAATGCAACTTATCAAGTGGTAAACAGTATTGTTAAAGCCCGTAACTTGACCCCACATAATGGTAGAGCTAATCTATAAGATAAATCACGAAAGAAAATGGAAACTCCATTCATCTTTATAAAAGATATTGACAGTTATATCTCTTGCTTAGCAGTCAGAAGAGCTATGAGGTGAATGGAGATCTTAAGATCAATTTCTTTTCATACATTATTTTAGATAGCGTCAATAAACGTATTTCCTTAATAAAAAAATACTGGCACTATTTCACTGCTTTATCTTTCTGAATTACGTCTGGAAAAACGAAAACATAGTGCACAATGCACAAAGACACTTTTACCCACTTCTCTTTTTTTTTATTTATTAAAAAAAGGGAGAGTGTTGGTGATTTTAAGAAAGCTGAAAATCTGAGTTCTTAATGTTACGTAATGTTTATAATTACTAGTTTCGTAGAGTCTCTCTCTTCCCAATCACTCCTTTTTATTTACACACCAGTAGTAGCTCCCACTTTTATTCATGATAATCATAAATCTACAAGATTAATTCGTTACACAGTCTTTGAAATACTGCTATACTAATAAAACAAACAAACTTCACAAGTTCTTAAATAAATAATTTCTTTCCACTCACACAACATTAATATTGTAAAGTTTATACACCACTAAAGCTAATATCAGACAGAAAACTTTTCCAAAATGTATCGAATAAAGCCTAATAACTTTGTTTTACATATGACATTCCATCAATAAATTATTTTTAAGAAAGAATTTTAAGATTGCAGGAATTCGGCAATATTTTTACTGTTATATGTGGATGTTTCAGAACTATCATGTACCCTCTTAATTCCTACACAATTATGGCAAAAGATTATTTTCAGTTATGCAGGTATTATTAGCCCGACATAAAATATTCTGTAAAAATATGTAACATTTAAACAAAAATAATGACAATTGCATCAATTTATTATTTTTCAATAACAATGCTGATAGAGGGGGGATTTTTAATATAAATACTTTCATACTCTTACAAAAAACTCAGCACATCTCTTAAGGCACCTGTGTAACAACCCTATTGGATTCGCTCATCTCAATGTTAACCTATGGAGAAAATTTGTCTACTATTTACAGCTACATAAATGCTGATAATCCAATAGAAAATAGTATTTTTAGATAGCTTGAACATTTCTACACTTTGCAACAGGACTCATTTTATAAATTTCGTCCACCAAAGGAAATTAGGAGCGTTTCAAACCCTATAGATTTTTTTCTCCGAATAATTTTAATTTTAAAATACTTGCATTTTTTTTTATTAAACGAAATATGCTCCAAGGTGTAAAATATCTTTCTGTAGCGATGCAGTACGATGACACGGCTAGCTATTACTTATATATTTATTAACATACAACACACTACAGAAATTACAACACTAAAACGCGCACAAAATACAAAGAAACAAATAAGAGATTGGGGTACATATTTATGATACAACAGCATGGCTGCTGGACTGTTCCAGGGATGGGGTTACACTAAGTGAGTCTGCGTCGGTCCGCTAGGGGGCGTTGTTGGTTCCGTTACATTTCTCAATTACGGAGTATAATAAAAAAAAAGGGGGGGGGCAATCCAAATTGGCAATCCTCGGACACATTTTCTCCATAGGTTAACATTGAGGTGAGTGAATTCAATAGGGTTAGTACACATTAGCCTTATCCAACAGTAACTGCATTATGATTAAGCGTAAGAATGTTTCTGGAGTATCTTCCAGAAAGAATCTTTCTTATGATAACACACAATATATAAACACAGAATATACACACATACACCTTAGGATTTAATATACTAACTCGCACCTTGTTGCTGCCTTCAGTATTTACATTCGAAATACATAAATGAATACGTGGTAATGATCTTACCTAGCTGAAAGAGTCGTGAGTAAAATATCAATTATACCCGCTTTATGTAAGAATGTCTTAAGCAAAAAAAATTGTCACGTACGCAGGCCTTCAAATTTTGCTTTGCTTTGCTTTATATTCCTAAAATAATAATAGTAGGAAAATGGTTTTTAAGTCTGGACATAAAACAGTAGTTTGTCACAAAAATTTCTTTTGTTTGATCGAGAAGGCTGAAAAATAAAGGCAGAAAAGAACAATGCTTATTTAAGTGCTTGAATACCAAATTTCGTTTGCCTATTAGTACTCAATGTAAATAAAAACTTAACTTATTAATCAAAATAAATAGTACTTCTTTACATTAAGAAATATAAACGTGCATTCAAAAAGTTTCAAAAATAAGAAAAACTCCTGCCACATTAGATATGTTTTCGTAGCTATAAATGGAAAGAAATTAGGGCCAAAAATTGAAT
This sequence comes from Dolomedes plantarius, assembly GCA_907164885.2. Taxonomy (NCBI): domain Eukaryota; kingdom Metazoa; phylum Arthropoda; class Arachnida; order Araneae; family Dolomedidae; genus Dolomedes; species Dolomedes plantarius. The sequence goes on along the minus strand of OU015494.1, from coordinate 121,808,772 downwards.
AAAATTAACTATAATTACACTTACTAATTACCTATGTTTTGGATTTCAAGTTGACAAGCTTCTAATTTAAGGGTTTGTAGCCACGTTTGTACTTTAATCTTTTTTCAAAATATAATTTGCGAAATGTAAACCGCTTATTTCAGTCTTAAGTTTTGTTTTAAAGACATTCAGTTAATTAAACGCAAACTGCGTATTTCAATCCGTAAGGTATGTTTTAAACACATTCAGTTAATTAATCCAACACCTAAATTCCTGGAAATGAGCATATCATTAAAAAATCACACAAATATAATGTAATAATACAATCTAAAAACAATATATTTCGAGAAGGGCGTGCGCGAGAGAGTGCAATCACAAACAACGCTCTATGCTATTAAATTAAATTAACAATAGAGTGAGTCGTTCCACCCGCTGGTGTAGAAATAACAGTGGGGCATGGTACGGGTGCCAAGAGGAAGTTCAGTTAAAAGGCCGGATAATGCGCATTAAGCTGCATGCAAAACTGTCTCATGATTTAGCAATTAGAATTTATTTATATCATCACTTTTGTCTTAAAACTGGTATATCCCAACACTTCGTTGGCAAACGGAAAGGGAAGTGCTGCGGGTGTTTAAAATTTTAAATTTCTTGGCCTAATTCAAGTTTGGAACTCGGGGTTTTAAAAGAACCAAAATATTTATCTTTTGATACTTAGAGTCATTAGGCATTAATGAACAGTAAATAAATTTGCAAGTTTTACACAATACAATAATTTGCTTAGATTTCGCTTTAAATCACTTATGCTTAGGGGTTACAAAATCTCAAATGCTTACTTACCCCTTTTTTAAAAGAAACATTTCAAAGCTGAAATATTAACCCTTATTTTCAGCTGGTGGGTTTTAGTCAATCACTAGACCATAATAATATGAATCTTTATCTTAAAGAAATCCCGCCTTATAAAGGAATAAAATTTTATGGAATAATCTTAAAACACCAACCGAAAAGTGTAAAAAAATCTATCGCATAAAAATACAGTATATATACAGGGTGATTCAAAATAAATATAGCGATTACAAACGGCTATAACTGTTTAATCGAAAAGAATTTATCGATAAGAATTACACAGAATGTAAAAGGAAGTTCAAAATTTTGTTTACATACTTTATAAATATTCTACGCGATTCTCCTTGGTCACACGGACAACATCTAAACGGTAGTCCATTTCACGCCATACATTCTGAAGAATACGTGGAGTCACCAACGCAAGCGCATTAGAAATGCGCATTTTGAGTTCTGGAATTGTTTTCGGCAAAGGAAGCACATACACAAGGACTTTCACATAACCCCATTGAAAGAAATCGTAGGGTGTCAAGTCCGGAGATCTAGATGGCCAAGAGTAGACCACATCGTCGGCATCTCAAGTTCGACAGAGCCAACGCTTTAGAAGATGTTGGTTTTAAAATGTGCGAACCTCCATACCCCAATGTGGGGGTGTTCCATCTTTCTGAAACATGTAATCCGTGTGCCACAGCTAGATACGGATCTCACAAGGTGAAACAAGAAAAAAAACAAAAGTTGTTTCATCTTGCTAAAACAACTTTTTCAGCAAGATGAAACACCCCCACATTGGGGTATGGAGGTTCGCACATTTTTCAACCAACATCTGCTAAAGCGTTGGGTCGGTCAAACTGGAGATGACGACGATGTGGTCTACTCTTGGCCACCTAGATCTCCGGACTTAACCCCATAGAAAGAAATCGCAAGGTGTCATGTGAAAGACCTTGTGTATGAACTTCCTTTGCTGAAAACAATTCGAGAACTCAAAATGCGCATTTCTAATGCGCTTGCGTTGGTGACTCCACATATTCTTCAGAATGAAATGGCGTGAAATGGACTACCGCTTAGATGTTGTCCTTGTGACCAAGGGGAGTCGCATAGTACATTTATAAAGTATGTAAACAAAATTTTGAACTTCCTTTTACATTCTGTGTAATTTTCATCGATAAATTCTTTTCGATTAAATAGTTATAGGCTTTTGTAATCGCTATATTCATTTTGAATCACCCTGTATTATAATATTTGTTCACTGCTGTGGGTTGGAGTTATTTGGAATCAGAAGAGCCGTAGTGTTAAGCCCTCTATAGGACATGTCGGATCTCAAGTAATGTTCACTGTTCGATTGATTTTATTGCTTTTCTTAATGTACAGAAGCATGTAGAAATCCGCTCTCTAACCCTTACTCGTACTAAAGGAGAAGACGTTGGTACTGCAGAAATTTTATGATAATCAAGGATATTTTCCTGATAACCAAACCGGGCAGACGTTTTTTTTTTTAAACAGTTCTTAAAAAGGTCATAATATGATCCCATCAGAAGCAGTCAAAATTTCAATTCTCGGATAATTTTTAGAGTCAGATTTTTATAATTTTTAAAACAAATTAGATTTTTATAAACATTTAAGAAAACTATGAAGTAGGCAAGCGTTCTCAGAAAGTTTGAAAGTAACTTTTATAACAAACGGCAAGTATTTTAATTAAACTGTCAAGTTATTTTTCTCCACAAGAACGAAGCTCAGAAAACGATTTGAACATTCTTTAAACTCAACCCGTTCCATTTAAATATAGTGCTAAAATATAGTACATTTTCATAAAATATATCTATTAGCTAAATACTCGACCTTTACTAACTGAAAGATTTGTCTGTAAAATGTCAAAATTTGTATCTTTTATAAAACGTTCTACTTTGTCTCGAGATTCAAAATCACGATTTAAGACCTTCTAACAAGGCAACCGACGAACTTAAATCATATAGAAGCAACTATTTGGAACTTCCTGTTTGACATAAAATTTAAAATTCGGAAATTTGTTCTCGAGCTTAAATAAAATTTACAACTGATATATCTTTATGAAGGAACGTTTACACGGAGAGACAGTAGTAGGGAACGCTCTTACTCAATTTATTGCCCGCATATATTAACCCAAAACGATCCTTCATTGCGTCTTCGTCAGTTCGCTTGATTCTGAATGTATGGTATATATGAATGCATGTATGGAAAATTTCCTAAATTCTGAATATATGATATAAGGTATGTTGTTGATTTCTTTGTCCATTTGGAATTTAAGATTTGATCTGCAATACGCTATCTGACCAACCTCAAAGATATATACATTTCACACGAGACAATCCAATTCTATATGGGAAATGCAAATTAATCTATATTTAACAAAATGCGACTACCTAACAATTTTAATGACAATTTTCTAGTTTTACACATATCAGACACTCTTTTGCTCATGGTAGGCAATGGAAATATCCAAATGCAAACATGTATATCCAGATGACTTTTCTTTCATACTCACAAAAAATCATCAGCACATAAAAAAGCTAGTTGATGCGCATTAAGCTTAGCGGATATTATATCCTTTCGTTACTTTCCGCGAAAAATAGCATATAGTCATTTCCCTACTAACTGTAGAGTTAACTCTTGAATGAGTTTTATGATATTTTAATTCTTTCGAACAGTAGAAGTTCAATTCCTTATTGAGCCATTCTTAGGCACTGAATTTGTAATGAAAATGGCATGAATGTTGCAGCAAAAATATAAATATATTAATTATTCATGTAAAGTGCCGTTTTGAGTACTTATGTCTTATTTACGAGATACATAAATACACCCAGCTTGTGTTAAAGATATAAATTTTATTTGCGCAGAAATAATAACTTTTGCCTAGTAATCAGGATCAATAATTTACATGGATATTGCAAAACAAAGTTTTCGGATCTTCTCTCTAGCCTGGAATTGTTTCCTTTCTAAGCGGCCATAATAGCCAGCCTACTGGATTGTTCCACAAAAAATTTTTGAATTGAAAAATATACAACTCCATATAACTACAGAAGTTCTCTTAATAGTTCCGGAACCCTCTGCTTTAGATCCTTTAAAGCTCTTTCAGACTACAATGTATTTAATTCTCTAGGATAGTTTTGTTTAACTTCTAGTTCATCTTTTATTTAGAAATCTGTTACGCTGTGAATGGCATTTTATTAGATAAAACTCTTAAATACCTTGAATCTACTACCTTAGGAGTTTTTCTGACAGAAATCTCTTTTACTCATTTCGGATTACAAACTAACCTACAAATTTTTGACACCTTTTCGTTTCTTGAATTATCCATGGCAACTCAAAAAAATATATAAATTCCTAAAAATTCTACGAAAACTTTATTTATTGCCGACGAATCTGTATGTAGACTCAATAGAGTCCAAAAACTTCCATGAGAAATTTTCCCTCTTTAAACAGTCGATATTAATTTTAAAGTTCAATATTTTCTTTTGCGGAAAAAATAACAGTTTTAAAAAAGTAAGTAAACGAACAGTTCAAAGAGAGACATTTTTTATGGTTTAAGTAAATGTATATTTTATTTTTGACACCTTTTTTGAAAATTGTAAGAGTCCGAACACTTTTGTATGAAGCTGTACGTTTTTTACTTTGAGAATTAATAATACATAAAAAAATTACGCTGATATTTTGAGCAAAAACATTTTGCCACGGACGTGAAAATTATATACATATCTATCTATCACGCTTAAAAAATATGATGCTGCGTATTATAAAACTCAGATTAAGTTGTTTTTAACAGAAATTAATTAGAATATGTAATAATACAAAGTAAAATTAAAGTATAACTTAACTACAGCAGTTTTACAATTCAACTTACAACTGTTTTACAAAATTTTTAAAAGCGTTTACAAATTTTTTACAATTTATTAAAGTAAAGTTTATTATGGTTTTATTAAACATACACGCACAATAGGGTGGGCGAAAAAATACTTTTTTTTTTCGGTGAGGGGTAGTGTGGAAAAGGTGCCAATGGTGTCACTAAGTTGACACAAAAAATTTGAGATTTTTAGGTGATTGCCTTGATTTGGTGTTGCTCCTTGATTTGCCGCTAATGTCTTGAAGTTTTGATAAAACGCTGATTTTGGAACTTCTTTAGCAACATTTTTTTTCGAGATGTAAATTAAATTTATTTTGTTAGTATTTACTTATATAGTCATGTTTAGTGAGCGAAATGCCTAAGTAAGATCTGATTATGTATTATTTAATTTCTATGTGCCTTCTAAATAAGCCTATATTTATAGCCTTTTCACGTATAAGTGGGCAAAAGTTGTAAGATTTGTTTGAATCTTCCGCCGGTTTCTCTCTTTTGCATTTTTATATGTTCCTTGCTCTTCGTCCCTTTTGTTCTTTTCGATGCGTCGATGTGTCATATTTTTGGATGATGGACCGCAACAAACGTTGACAGCAATTCCGGAAGGGGAGGAATGGTTGAGCGGAGGTGGGATGGTGTTTGTTTTGAGTTTCTGGATGAAACAAATGAAGATACAGGAGATAGAAGACCTTGAAGGAAGAAAAAATAAAAGCACATCCTTTGATGTTAGAAAAAGATAAAACGATCTTCAGAGAAAAATGGGGACAAGCGGTATCGCCGAGAGAAAGGCGAAAACCATATCACTGTATTGTCGAAACCTGATTCGGAATATTTGGGGCACTTTTCCTCATTCCGGTAACGGTGAAGAAATAGCGAAATCATTACATAATTTTTTAAGCCAGAACAAAGTGGATGTTTCTGAACTGACGGCAGTCGGGTGGGATGGCACCGCTGTGAATACAGGAAAAAGCAACGGTGTCATTGCCTGTCTTGGACAAATTAAGAAAAGAACTGCAAAATTTGGGTTTGTATTCTTCATAAGAACGTGCTCCCACTTAGACATCTATTGCCTTAATTAGACGGAGGAAACACGGGACCAAAGACCTTTTCCGGTGTAAAATTCTACGTGTTGTTTCGTTCGAGCCTATTCTTGTCGCACGGACATCAGGAATGCAAAAACACTGATAATTTGAGCACAGATCAAAAGTATCTATTTGATATTTATACAGCGGTTTCAACTGCACAGTGCTCTCGAGGACTTCAAAACATAAAGCCAGGGTCAATTGTGCAATCGAGATGGATCACAACTGCTTGCAAAATTTTACCCTTTTACTTTAGTACTTCGAATCCTGACAAAGCTCTGAAAAATCTCGCGTAGTACGTGATGCGAGCAATATGGTTTGCGGCAATATGGTTTGGCATAAGGAAACGACCATGTTGCTCATACGGACCTAGAAATGTGTGGCAGATTATTCAAATATCAACTTTTCTCCCGGATGATCTAAAGAATACAGTGCACTCAGTGATTCAAACAAATGGATACCATGTCCATCTCGAGAATTTACTGGTAGCAGCGGCAACTGCGATAACCAAGATATTAGAAGATTAGCTTGGAGAAAAATTAAAAGATGCTGAAATTCAAAGAATAAAAACACGAACAAAGTGCGAGAATTCCAGATTTCATTGTTGATCTTTAATTCAACGGAATACTATGATGGCATCGACTGGGTCCCCACCTAAATCAGCGAGCCTCCAATCACCAAAAGTCTTTCATCAGAAGAAATTCAAGACAACATAAATTCAGGATCCGTGTTAGATGAATTAGCCTGTTTTTCAACTCACGCCCTGGCTGTGGAAAGAACCGTTAAAATTGTGGCGGAAGCTGCATCAAAGATATATGGGAATGAAGGAAGAGATACCATCATCATAGCAAAATTTCAATCACGAAAAATGATGCCAAAATTCATTTCAAAGGACTTCGTAGCTTAAAAAGGTACACATTTTAGATACAACAATCAGTGGGTAGGCAGAACTCGAGGTACAGAAACTTCCTCGTGGTGGGTTCTGGGTTATTTCGCGTTGGTCCCGAACGCAAAACAAGCTAAAAGCTGTACATTTCCAAAGCCCATAACACCTAAATAATAGATAATCAGAGCTTATTTAGACATTTGGCACACTAAACATGGATATACAAGTAATTACAACCAAATTTAATTTAATTTAATATCTTACAAAATTTTGCTAAAAGAGTTCCAAAATCAGCGTTTTATCAAAACTTCAAGACCTTTGACGCAAATGAAGGAGTTGTCCTAAAAATCTAAAATTTTTTTGTCAACTTACTGCTACCAATAGCACCTTATCTGCACTAACCATCATCTAAAATAGAAATAAAGTTTTTTGAACCATTCAAACGTACAATGCCGACCCCCCTCCCCCCAGGAAGTACTGGATTGAGACATTACGCAAATTGAGGGGAACTATTTCCGATAAAGTAAAGCAATTTTTAAGCGGGAATAGTCTGAATTCTTACATTTTGCCTCATCAAAATTTATTGAATTTCTAAGTCTGAAACAGAAATGTCTTTCAAAATTTTGAAAATCCACAAACTTAATTAACTTACTACTTGCTAACATTTCCTACCTTTTATTAAAACTTCTCTTGAATTTAGTCTTTTCTAGATTCTTTAACTTCCTATGCATATTTCTGAACAGATTTTATGTTTCTTCCACGAAAAGTATAAATGTTGAGCTATTCTGAGGCTAGAAAATATCAATTCTCCTGCAAACCCACACGACACGGTTTCTTAAAAAGTGCCAAGATACATCACTTCGTCGATGTTAACATTGATATACGTTTTTGGAATTAGAGACATTTTCATTTACTAAGTTTCATTTTGTCTTTTACTACAATGTATCAAGCATATTGTACATCGGCTGTTTCCAGCGAATTATTTCGATTTTACATGCTGTAGTCTTGTAATTGAATGAGCGCATTCAAGATGCATTGTTAATAAAATCACTAGAAAGAAAGCTATAAGTGACTCTAAAAGACTCAAAATTTTAGAAATGAATATTAATGAAGCAACTCACTAGTTCTGAAGATTATTCTTTATTAAATATAATATTAATTTTACTATTTATATATAATACTAATACATTAATATATTAAAACCCCTCATTTTTAGGTAACTTTCAGGGATAAAAATTTATCAACAAAAAGGGGTGTCCGTTAAAGATTAAGCAAGGTGAAATAGGGCTAAAAATTTGTTTATTTTTATTATAATCGAATTTTAAGGGTATTATTTGAAGGGAATAAACATGGTTACAGTTATAGAGACTAAAAACTATTTATGCGCCCAAAATTAAATTTAATTAAATTTTTTTATTATTTTAACTGTGTAACACTGCTCTTCATAACATCTGGTTTAAATTTGTCGACAGGATTGTGTCTTTAAATTTCATTTTTAACTACAATTTTTCATTGGTCTCTTTAAATGCAAACATTTTAACACCAGCTACCATCTTGGATGCTTGAGTGAAGTTGAAATTGTTGATTATATTTTCCATTCATTCCATTTCTTCTTTCCTTTCGTCGCCAACCTATTCACGGGATTGTTCCCCAGTGGAGGAAATGTCTCTTACTTCGTTAATTACCACCACTCATTTCTCTTTCAGTCCCCACACTATCACGTTTGGAAACATACTCGGCCTCAGCTACATCCGTAAACCGCCTGTCGTATTCAATGCTTCTAATTTTGCGACACTTCATAGCTTGATACGGATTGTCCGGGTTATTCTTTTAGAGGGAACGAAATTCCACTGATTTCTCTCAAGTTATAAAAGTGCCGGTTTAGGGATTTTATTCCATTGTAGTAAACTGTAAAAACTGTGCACGCAAAGCATGGAATTCATTAATGCTAATTCATTTCTGATGGGAGTATTTATGTGTTCTTGAAGAAGGGATATCTGTATCTGTAATGTGTCCGTTAGGAGATTCTTTACTAACTATAAGGTCTTTATATTTAGAGGTGATCCGAATGTTCACTAGATAGACAATCGAGACAGAGTAAGGGTCTGTTCACATAGAATCCGTCAGCGTTAGAGATTTCGTTGGCTCTGATTGGTTAAATGGGTCAATGATTGGTATATGATTAGTTAAAAATTTTAACGCTGACATTGACGGATTTTATGTGAACAGGCCCTAACCATTTGAGACGAAAAACATTTATTACATACTTGTGTTGAACACGAGGTAGGAAAGCCTTGACAAAAGGAGCTGACAGGACTGTTAAAAACAGCGAGGATTACCAATGACATATGGCAGTGATTGAATTATCAATGACATTTTGAGCTTAAGAGGTTCTAAAACCTTTCGCTATATTTAAATATAATGGTCTACAAAATGGATATCATGAGATAATGTATAATAAATGCAGATCCAATAAGAAAGCTCTAACTGTCTGCTCCAACTGTCAAGGGATCAACTGTCTGATGCAAAAAAGTATGAATTGTGTTGTTACGTTTAGAGATTAGGTTAATTCTTTTACGAAGATTTACGGGATTTTTATAACTATAATAGATGATATTTAAAACTGGGTACACATACAATAAAATTATTGAAAATTATTATGAATACTGTTATTTAAAAGAACTGAACATTTTTGGTTCGACAGCTAAATTGATGGTACTGATAAATACTCCAAATAATTTCGAAAACGAATTTCAATCAAACAGTCAATTATGGTGGAAGAGAAGTTACAGCATGACAGTGTATGTCATCCACTGGGAGGGTTCAGCAATCTTGAAACTACTGATACTGTAATGAACCAGTAAAATCTTTTGACACTTCTATTCTCACATAAGTAATACCTACACATTTCTCTGAGGGTATATTTAGTATCCTCGTGTAGAAAATTATTTTAAAACATGTTATAATAGTCTCATAACTGAAACCTAAGACAGACATAAAAATAAAACGCTCTTGTAAAAGTCTTTTGGGTCCATACCCATTGCTTGACAAACAATTTGATAAAAAATTACGTTTTAAAAATTCCTAATTTATATTTATAGCAACTCTTATCTTACAATATAGTAGTGTGCAGTTTGCATTATAACACAAAACTAAGTACAAATTCCAAACTTTCAAAGAAATCATTGACAGTTTGGGACTGCATGTGTGTGTAAGTAACAGTCGTCTTTACCTATTCTTCAGAGACTTACGCATGCCTGATTGCAACTTTCTTTTTAAACATTTGAAATCCACATAATGGTAATAGCTTTGCAGGTCATAAATCATTCGTAACTTGCTTTGAAAATAATTTTTCTTTGAGAGAAACTTTACACGTAATTGATGCAAAATAAAACAGAAAAAGGGGAATGGGGCACCGTCATTATCGTATTTACCGACAATACTTTTAATTAATTGGTCAAAACTCATCACTTTTGTTTATAAATGGGATCCTTCCTGTCATTTGTAGCATCTGACAGGCAGTAAAGAGGCATATTCTTTCTTAAACAAATGTTGTCCGCAGCACAGAAGTATCTCCATATATTAATTATATCTAGGAGTCATTATGCTCGTAATCAGTAAGACAGTCAATGAAAAATGAACGTGAAGTACCGGACAACAGAGTGTGTGCGATAAATTGACGACTGCTGTCGTTGCTCGCAACAACAGCGAGATGCCAAGCAAATGACGCCTCTTTGATAAATTAAACCCAGTTAATCTGAGAACATTTATATTTAGACTGAAATAGTTTCTTTAAAATCTTTAACCCTTCAGCGGGCGCACCAATTTTTGGAACACCAGGAGGCGCGCGTTGCATAAAGTGCAACGTCTCTTTCAACCTTGATTATTCCTTTTGTAATATACTTTCTTTTTTCAAATTGAAAACATTAATACTGCGTTTTATGAAAAGATATAAAATGTTGATAATATTGAGATATATTTTTAATTAAAGGCCAAAGAATGCAGATACAATCGCCTTATTTCAAAACTGTCTGGTTTAATGCATCTAAGGACAACTTGCTAATCGATTCCTATTATGTCCAAAACCCTAAAAAACAATGAGATTGTCCATCTTCGTGAACGGCGAGATACCGTGTAATATCTGCACATTTGATCTACTACATCAACTCATAATTTTGTCGTATTGCAATCCAGTATAATCGCCGGTTTACCACGATTAAATCACGACCAACAATAAATGGAAAGGAATACAAGGGTCAGAAAATCAGACCTTCATTAGAAAGGGTGTAGCTATAAATAGAAACTGCTTAGAACATTCAAACCTAACTTGTAAAAACAAACCATTCAAAATTGCGAAAATGTTGCACTTCATACACGAGTGCGCCCGTTGAAGGGTTAAAATGCAAGGGATGGGAGTAAAGATTCTTAGTATTGTAAGAAATCCAATACGTGAGTGAGACTGTACCGAAGTCAGTCGTGCTAACAAACATAAAAGTACAGAAACTGTGAATAACTAGTGTTTTGTTCCTTTACTTTTCTTTGTTAGCATATATTTAATTTATTTGTTAGAATAATATGTTGCTTTCAAATTTTTTATTCACCTATACTTCATTAATTTTTTAATCTCTCCGAAATTTGAAATTAAAGAAATAATTTGTTACCTAGTGCTAGACATTTGCTGTGGTAAAACAATATTACATATATTTACTTTAGTTTTCATTGCATATGTAATCATTTATACTTTAATTAAATATAGTAAGTAATAATTTTTAACTATTTTTAATTTACTAAAATTTTTTATTTGAGTATTAGTGGATCCTACAAAACTGGTACGTAAAATTTGTTTTTTTAGAACATCTAATACGTAAATGACTGTTCTTAATAACTAAATAGTATTTCTTACATGAAACTTAGTGAGAACTCTAAAATAAAAACACACTACTTTTGGAGATAATCCTTAATATAAATTAAGTAGTTTTATATTAGATTTAAGTCTGTGTATTTTGTTTTAGTTCAGAGGCAGTTTATTAACCTACTAAAACGGCGACTGAATAATAAAAAAAAGCGAAAGAATGACAAGAAAAGTTCAATACATGTATATCACTTTGAAAAATATAAAATAATTCATACGTAAAGTTTTGCAAGCAATGAGTACGAAAAAAAGAACCGTAAAAAAAGACGTAAATATGAGAAACTACTCATTCAACGCCACAAAAAATGCAACCGCACCAGTTTTGTTGGTAAGTCCATAGAGCATTATCAGAGAGAATTTAGATATATGATATATTATGATACACTTGATATTATGCTGGCTATATGTAAAAATCCGGATGAACATACTTTAACAGCTCTAGACTGTGAAGAACTGTATTATCTTTTTGTATGAGATTTACTTTTACATCTACTTTTTAGTCACCATCCTCGAGAATTTTCCATCGCAAAAGTCTCATGCAACCTTAAACGAGCGTGTGACCTAAGAAGGGCCCAAGTCCGTATACTGATTTGTGTAGAGAGCATAAGCAATAATACCACGAAAGAGCGGGGTTCGAGCGGAGTTCGCGCGGTATAGAGAATAAAGAGGTTCAAGAATTGAAAAAAGCTGGCCTGAAACCTGAATATTATCAAACAGCATCGAGATACGGAGTTCAAGCGAGGGATCAAAACCTAATTAAATAAGTTAGTGTCACCAGTGCATAAAGTACTGAGAGGACGAGAAAGAGCTGATTACCAGTCACGTCTTTACCAGTCAAATTTAGGTTTCATTTAGTGTAATCTTCTGTCATGAATCCTGTTTATTTACATGTTGTAGATTGATATTTTTATTTCAGATGATTTCTATTAGTCTGTATGCTGAAGGAGAAAGGAGATAAACAATTTATTCATTATTTTGAGATTAACTTTTTTTATACTAACAGAATCTATGGAATTCATTTAGGGAGGTTATGAGATAAATCAAAGGATCTTTACTATATAATATAAGTAAAATTAAACAAACATGTACATCCCTAAAATACATATTTTGTCTAATATCTGTAGTAGTTAATGCTCTTTATCATCAGCTAATCAATAGTGATTTGCTTCCCCAAAGGGACTAGAAATATGTTAAAGCACTTAAAAAGGAGATGCATTAAGTGTGCTTTGCCCCCCCCCCCTATTTCAGTCAAGACTACAACACTGAACGTCTGGGCATAAGATTAATATTTTTGTACGTACAGCTGCAAGAATTTTATCTGCAGCTATAGAGTAAAAATCTTTGGCAGCGGGAAAAAAATGCTATTAATTAATGAAAAGAAACATTTCTACTATTGTTTCCTTTCCCTTGCTTTAATAACTCAGAATATTCTTTATTCTAATATATTACTTCAAATATTTTGTCATTAAAATCTGTAAAAAAGGATTCTGCATGTGTGATTCTCATGACTCAGCAAAAAAGGCGCATTAAAAATTAATGGATTGTACATCAAAAGAGATAAAATATCAGGAACAAAGCTGGATCTCAGCTATTTCTCATTTTGCTGACAGAAACTAACTCGGCCTCTGAATTCATCCGGTAACACGCCAGCCAGACGTTCAATATTAAACTATTTCCCCCCTCTATAGCGGCCTAGAAATGATGAATCGAACACTTTTAACTCTTTTTAAAAAAGGCTTAGTAAAATTCGATACGTTTTCACTCTATTACCCTTTATTATATTTTATTCTTCAGGCGTTTTTTTAACGAGAAAAAAAAACTTTCGTTTAGTTTCGGATAGGAAAACAGAATATTTAGGGATCATAGCGGGGAAAATAAAATTTAAAAATCTATAAATCCTACATATTGTATTCATTAAATTGAAACAGTTTGTTATAATCTTAAAAACGTTGCTGCTTGCTAGTTGCCGATAAATTAACTCAATTCTTATCTGAAACTCATAAGTCTAGCATAAGATGCTACAGACTTCCTTCTTTGAGCATGGGACTGATTATTGTGGAACAAGAAAAGACATAGAAAAGTGTAGCATGGCCGAAGACCATATAATCGAAGGTGTGTGAGGGGAACAGAATAGACGATAATCCTGTACCAAACGGGTACATCTAGTTTTCCTACGGGTTTATAGAGCTCCTATGAATTGTTCTGCTTGCGTTTTACGAAGTAGTTCAGCACATACATAATTCTTTAATTGCGAAGGCACAAGACTACTGTGAGATCGAACAAGAAATCTGAACTCTTTCACATTTACTATTAATTTTCAGAAATATATAGAGATTTAAATTTACACAGAGTTAACACAAATGGTATGCGAGCTCATAATAAAGGAAATTTTTCAACAATTTAACAATCCATTGCAACAACATGAATTATATTGGATGTGAAAACATAAAATTAAATAAAAGATTTCCTGTTTCTTAGGAAAATAATTGAAATAGAGAAAGGGCAATATTAAAAGTATTAGTAGCTTCCTGAAATCTTCGATATATCGCTCAAATCTGATGCATCGAGATTAAAAGCATGAACATATTTAGAGCAACATATCAATAGAAAATAGACATGTTTAAAATAATGGAATGCATTACAACATAATGAAAAACATTGTTCTTCTAAATTTAAAAGCATTAATATTTTCCACGTATAAACTATTCCTCGACATAATAAATGATCAAAGATGTTTGATTTTGTAGTTGATTTCTACGAAACGTATTGTCGATACTATATTTGGATTTCGCTAACCCTTTCAAACAACTCTTAACAAGCAATCTTGCATTCTGCAGATGTATTCGTGAGGTATATACTACTCTTATATCCATAGCTGCGACTTTGCGGTCCATAAAGTAGCACAGCGTCTTTACCTAATGACATCATTGTCTTTATGTTCACAATATTTCACCAGACTTGCAGGCGGAAATCGCACAGCCCTTGAGGAAACAGCTTTTTTCTTCTTTTCATATTTCATGGGCCTTCTTCTCTTCGAAAAGCAGTTTTGTTTGTTTTCGCATTCACTGATATTTATTGTATTCATTTAGGCTACTGAATTATGTATTGTATTCGACCAGAGGCTACTTTTTTTTTCTGGGGCGGAACGTCGGGGTTGGTTTATATTCATTGTTGCCGTTTATTGTTAGTTTAGGAGCAGCAATGACGGGATTGCGCGGCGTTGCGAGAAAAGAAGGATGAGATTTCACTTATATTCACTGACGATATAAAACAGGAGTAATGATTTACAGGAAAACTCGGTTTATAAGTAAGAAAAAGCAAATTGATGAAAAATGTTATTTCCAGAAAAAAATTAATGCAAAATACTATATATATATATATATATATATATATATATATATATATATATATATATATATATATATATATATATATATATATATATATATATATATATATATATATATATATATATATAGAGAGAGAGAGAGAGGGTTTTTACACGACTACCTGCAATCATAAAAATGAATCCGAAACATAAAATAGTAGCGTTCCCTAATCTACTTTTTTAAGACGTATAAAATGAAGAAAAAGGCAACAACGACTATATAATAGTTTAGACAATTCTTTATAAAAATTTTATGAATATAAAATTTCAATATAGTGAAAATCTTTAGCTGTAAATCTACTTTTTTTATCAAATTCAGAAATTAACACGAGGGGAATATTATAAAATGTAGTCAAGCATTAATAAAGATTACAAAAAACAGTTAAGATTCAGACACATACCTGGTGTATTAACTGATTAACATAAAAACGCTGAAACTCTAGGAAGATGATTGAATGACATCTTACCTGTAAAAAAGACAAAATGAAATAATGAGAATAACTCATATGTTAAAAAAAGCAAAAACATCGAAAAAAAATTATAAGATTAATATTTAAAAAAAATATTTAATAATTATCTTACAAAACATATAGCTCACTTAATAATCTTATAAAATTATTTGCATATGAATTATCTGAAATTTATGAGTTTCTTTTACTTCTGATACACTTTCAAATAAATTATAATCTGAAAAAGTATCTTTTATTGTTAAATGCATTGTGTAAGAACTAAAATTTAAACAAATTTCGGAAACAGATGATAAAAAAATACATTTTTCCTATTCTGAATTACCTGTGACTGACAAACATACAAAATTACAACTCTGGATTAACGAAACAATCTACAAGAGTTCATATTCATTCAAATCAATTTAATCTACTTGAAAAACTTCAGACTATTATACAAATAACATCTTTATTGATTACAAAGACTTAACCTTGTAAACAGGCTTCTTAAAAGCCGCGACCTATTAGTTAAAGCAGTCAATTTATCGGATTTTAACACACACTGCTACATTAATTCGACTTACGCAAGCGGAGAGGCGCCTACTAGCGAATCGATTTTATTAAAACCACAAGGCGAGTCACCAAGAATTGTTTTCTCTAATCGAAGAATATACTTGAAAGCATTGTTCACTGCATTATCTTCCGCAGGTCTATAGCTGAGGCTTTTTACTCGGAGTTAGAGGGAAAAAAATCAATGACAAGCTTGTCAGAGTTCGACCGACAGTTTCCGGCAAATTATTAATTGTGACATTGTTTTTCGGCATCTTTTTGCATCGCGCCTCCGCTTGAAGAAAATACTGTTTTCAATTCCCTTTTGATCAAATCAATTTTCCAGCAGTGGATTTTAAACGTTTCATAACACACCACAGATGTCGGTGACTGATTATTGGACTTACACCACATTTTGTTAGTTTTTGAATTAACGCTACAATGATTATTTTGCTTGCGTATTTTGGTTGGTCTTTGAAAGTGATGAATCCGGGCGTCGGAAGAAAAGGAATGCTTAAAGGGTTTGCGTAAAAAGCTGTACAGATTTCCATTCTATTTTCAACAACCCATTTATGTGAATCGATTTACACATATACGATTGCTATTAAAAATAAAAAAAAGGAAGAGAACTACTTAATCTCAAAATCGATCTACCTGTGTCAGTTTTAAATACCTAAACCAATCTTGAATGTATATCGAAGAGAAACAGACCATCGTAAAACATAGCTCTACATGAAAAACTAAAAATATTAAGGATAAAGATGTATTTAGCAAATACCAGAAAAGAAAATGTTTTTATGTGAGAAAACCAGTCATTTTATGGCTAATTGTAAAAATAGAATGCTTAAAAATAAAGGAGATAAAAAGGGGAAGAAGCAACGATCCCAAACATCTAGTTATATTATAGAAACATGCTACAATGAAAATGAGGAATTAAAAAGAGCATGGGTTTTTGATTCTGCCGCGAGTGCCCATTTTTGCTGTAACAAGAATTTGTTGACATCATTTGAGGCGGTATCTGATACCTCAATGGCGGTTGCTGTTGATAATATTTTATGTCCAGTAGAAGGGATAGGAACAGTGGAAATGCAGTTTACCCATTTTGGTAATGAGAAGGTAATTTTAAACAATGTCATGTATTCCCCACTGCTAAGGCGAAATTTGTTATCCGGTTCACTCATTGAAAAAGAGGGAGGATCATTTATCGGAAAAGCGGGCAAAATTATAGTACACGCAAAAAGGTCTACCAGATATAAAAAATGCAGAATTAAACTGCGAGTCCTGTAAATTAGCAAAATCACGCAGAGTATCTTACAATCCTATTAATAAAGTGAGATCTGACAAACCACTTCAATTACTTCACATGGATGTCTGTGGTCTCCTCCCTACACAAACGAGAGAAGGATTCAGGAATTTCCTGACAATTATAGATTATTACAGTAGGAAGGTGACAGTGTATCCCCTCAAACAAAAGTCAGATGTATTCGAATGCTTTACAAAATTTCAGAAACGATCAGAACGTTTTTAAACTCTAAAATTTTAAATATACGAACTGATAATGGGCTCGAATTCATTAATGAAAGATTTGCGAAATTTTTAGATGACCAAGGCATACAGGCAGAGAGAACAAATTTTTACACCCCAGAACAGAATGGGGTAAGCGAACGTTATAATTATACCGCCATGAATTGTGTCTCAGCATGTAATTTATTCAAGTAGCTGTCAACAAGTTTGTGGTACGGTATTATTTTATGCTCAAATATTTATTTTGACTTAGCTACTTCGGGTGAAAGCCTCACCGAATAATGTAAGGGAAGGAATGGCCTGTGTACTGGAATAAATAAATAGTTCTATCAAAGAGTAAAAAAAAAAGGACGGAAGGGGGTGGAACACAGGACTTACGAGCCCTTTATTGTATTTAATGTGTTTTTACTTTGTATTTTTCAACTATTTGTGTTGGTTTCCTTTTAACTTTTATCGGTTAATTGCTCCTTTGCCACCTATAGGTAGGTTAATACTTTTTTGTGGTTATTCCGACTTGATGGTGTTTTGTTTGTGCCTGTGCTGCCCTGCCGGTCTTGACGGACCGGCAGGATTGCGGTAGAGCGGCTGGTCAATAGTTTTTTGCAGATACGCGCAAGCGTGGGGGGCAGCGTAGTTTAGATTTATACCGCCATGAACGCAATAAGAACACTTCTTAAAGATAGCGGTCTTAGTAATGGGTTTTGGGCTGAAGCCCTTTTCTGCTTTACTTACGTATGGAACAGGGTATGTCATCAAGGTAATAAAGAAACCCCATTTGAATTATACTGTGGTCGTAAACCATCAGTTAAACATCTAAGAGAATTTGGAGCTACAACGTTCGTGGGAACCCCAAAACAACTTAGAAATAAATTTGGGATGCAGTCAAAGAAAGGCAAATTAGTGGGGTACGCAATGAGAACAAGAGGTTACCGTATATGGTTGCCCTCAGAGAAGAAGGTCATCGAGACCATTAATGTTAGGATAGAAGAAAAAGGGAAAAGCAGCGGAGACGTACTGGGCGATTGTAAACTTAAATATCGGACTACATCAAAAACGGATATCGAATCGGAAGATGATTTCTGTGTAGCGGAAACTTCGAAACAATGTAAGCAAAAGATAGAAAGTCCGTCTTGAACTCCTACTGACATTAAAATTAAAAGCGAGGTAGAGACACCACCCTCTCAGACTTTAGCAGAATCCAAACAAGACGTTACACGGGTAAGGTTAGCCATTCCCCGAAGAGATGAAATTAGAACTGATGTATTTTATGAGGTTGAAAGAACCGACATGAAACTGAACTGCTACAAACAAGTCGAGGCCTATTGTAAATCCCATGGTCTAAAGTGCGATAAAACGAACTTTAACTTTAGTGGCAAAAACAAATATTCAGGTGTTGTTAAACCAAAAGAGTCGAATTTAACGGATAGCTGACTATCCGATATAAAAATACCATCAAATTTCAATGCCGCACTTAAAGCACATGAAGCAAACAATTGGCTCAATGCCATGAAAGATGAGAGAAGGCAATGGAAGAACGAAATGTTTGGGAATTAGTCCCGAAACCTGCTAACGCAAAAATATTAGGAAACATGTGGGTGTTTACTGTAAAAAACTATGCTGAAAACAAAGTTGTAAAATTTAAAGCTGGTTTAGTCGCCCAAGGTTTCAATCAACGGCATGGGGAAAGCTATAATGAAGTTTTCAGCCCCGTCGTTAACTTTGCAATTGTAAGATTATTCACTTCGTTATTAGTATCGTTACACCATTGTCTTCATTATCATATAGATATAAAGTGTGCATATTTATATGCTTCCTTAGATGACATTATCTACATGCGGCAACCGCAAGGTTTTACTAATCCTAATAAACCGGACCACGTTTGCCTTTTAAAACGGGCTATTTATGGCCTACGCCAAAGTGGTCGTGAATGGTATTTTACAATTCAAAGTACTCTTGAAAGCCTTCATTTTCGTACATTATATTGGGTTAACTGTGTCTACACTTATGAAAACAACGTCGTCTTGTTATTGTACATTATATCTTGTTATTGTACATTATACTGTTTGGAAGAAATAAAGACTGCATTAAATATGCAATTGAAAAACTCAAACTTAAATTCGAATTAAAAGTGTTAGGGAAAACCAGGAAGTTGTTAGGTGTTGAATTTGAAGAACATGAAGGCAAGCTATACATCCACCAAACAAGTTACATTGAGAAGATGTGTAAATCTTATGACAAAAACCATTATCCCATAACATCTTTACCTATAGCTAAAGGCACAATTTTATCTAAAATGCAAGTACCCAATACTGAACATGAAATTTCTGAAATGACAAATTTCCCTTATCGTAAACTTCTCAGATGCTTAGCATTTTTAGCCAGCCGTACGAGACCAAATATAAGCTATACAGTGAATATATTATCGCAATTACAATCTAATCCAGGTATGTACCATTGGAATATCTTGCTGAAACTCCTGGGATATGTAAGTCACACCAGAGATCTCAAATTACATTTGTCACAAGTTGAAAACCTCAGTTTAAGCTGCTATAGTGATGCTCACTTTGCAACTAATCGTGACGATAGGATTTCCATGGGGGGAATGATTTTATTTATTGATAAAGCCCCAATTTTGTGGAAAACTTTTAAGTAAAAATGTATTTCATTGTCTACAATGGAATCAGAATACGTTTCTGTTACTGAAGCGGCAAAAGTATTTGTGTGGGTAATTAGAATATTAGATGAGTGCATTAAAACATATATTATTGGAAGTAAACCATATGAAAAGGTTTTATATTGTGACAACATGGCAGCTATAGACTTCCAAATTCCATTTCCCCAATCGAAAATTCACGCACTAAACATATTCATGTAAAATATCTCTTTTTGAGAAACTTAATTTATGACAAATTATTTAAACTAAAATATGTTAACAGCAAAAGCAATTTTGCTGATACGAAAGCATTACCCAAGGCTGGACTGAAAAGCTTTGTGGATAAAGTCTTTACCTAATATAACATTGAGTACAGATTTTTAAACAAAATTTTTACATGTTATATTATGTTATTACTATGCATTGTATAGGTTTTGTTGGGGGTTATATATGTTGCAACATATAACATCTGATAACAAGCATAATTTTTAAGCACTGTCAGATGGTAAATGAACAGTGCAGTAAAATATGTAAAGAATTTATTAACTTGTAAATGTATTCTAAATATGTATAGAATTTGCTACAAACTGTAAAATCTTATGCCTATAAGTGTGTATATATATATATATATATATATATGGCTGTCATTGTTTTTCGTTTAAAAGAAATCACATTTCTGAGAATGTCAAGTATTTTTGTACTCAAATTTAATGTTATTTCTGTAAAGGGCTTTGTTTAACCCGAAATTTGTGTATTTTTGGTACATTATTAAATGATTATGTAACTTTACCATGATCGAGTACAAGGAATGTATGTATTTTTAAGTTTCATGTCTTCCAGTTAGTTTAGTGTATAATGCAAGTAGATTCAAAGACTTGTTTTAGGTGAAACTGTAAATATACTTGTAAAGTTGGTACAAGTTTTTGTAAAGATGTGAGAGGCGGGCCTATTGTTAAGCTTTCATTCTTATCTCACATCTTATCTTATGACGTCATATTTTTGCATGACGTATGAATGTTATTTTCTTTTATGTTACTTTCCTTTCTATCAGTGGCAACCCTGACTCTACCTTGTATTTAAGGAATGCAACATGCAGTCGAGAGTGAGTCTGGTCTAGGCTGCCTAGTTATTCTTGCAACTCGATAGTATTCGAGTTGTATATGCGATTAGTTAATTTAGTATGTTAATAAATTTAACTTTTTGCTTTTAAACCTGTGTCCTTACTTTTACACTGAAACTCTGCTAAAGTCTTTGTCTTATTTATTAAGGGAAGGAGACTATCAATATTTTTTAAGAAAATTAAACTAGACAATTAAATTTATACACATTTACAGTTCAATATATTTTAAACAGACAACAATTTGTTTTTCCTCAATTCACAATAAAGTTTACAATTTACGAAAAACAAAATTGAGGAATTATATAAAAAAAATTATAATTTTGATTTAGATAGGTTGTGTCAACATGATAATACAAAAATTTTAAAACATTTAGGCCTATATTTTTGAACAGATTACTTATGCCGAGAAAGCCATTTTCTTCCAGAAAAATTGGGGTATAAGAATGTTAAAAACTATTACACAGTTCAGAATTTTACTAGAAAATCGTTTTTACTGGCTTGACACATATTACCAAATTAGCTCTTTCAAAGTGTTAGCTACTCGATGCATTCTGCAAAGCTGCATTACATTACAAATTTACTTTTCTGTCGTTAAACATGTCATGCACAAGTAATAAAAGATTTTGACTTATCATGGAAAGTCCTTTTTCTGGCTATGAAAAATATGGGTGTGTTTTCACAGAAGACGACAAAAAATTATCTTTCTGATATAAAAAAGGCCATTAATACATCTGTATTCCATAAATGCATAAAGATTGATAATTCTTAAAAATCGAAAAAATGCCATCCACATAAATGTTCATTCAAATATGAAATCCAAAAATATCTTTCCGAAAGAAAAGCACAGAATTAAAAAAAAATTCTGACATGTTCGAAGGAAAAGTAAATTTGTACTCATAATAGAGTTTATTCTTTTCTTCCTAAAACTTTTAAAGCTATTTTTATAAGATAAATAAAGCTCCAAGAAACATCAAACGGGCGATTAGTAAGAATAAAAGAAATGAAAACTGTTTCAAGAAGTTTTAATCGTAAAATATTTCCACTTTTCTTCCGAAAGATGTAGTAGAAGACATTCGGAAGAACTAAAACACGCTTTAAAGGATCGAGACTACTTACTTGTTTCAAAAATGCCTTGTTTTTTACTTTACAGAAATAACATTTATCATCTGCAAAAAAATGAACGAAATGATTATCCAAAAGTACTAATCATAGAATTAGATATTCTTATTAATGGAAAAAGTAATTAGCAGAGGAACTATCATGTTTTTCATACTTTTGTTAATAATTTGGCGAGAGAAGAGCGAATATTTCTTTGAGATGTCCAGCTAAATACGATGCCCCATGGGTAAATAAGTTTTATATTTTTTAAAAGCCAACATTAAAACAATGAACGACATCCAAATATTTCACAGTTCCTTCGATTTTACAAGGCTCTAACTAAAACTGACAGTAAAATGAAAAGCGCCACACTAAAGTGGGGTCAACGATGCGATTAACGAACAAGCCCGTACCATATTCTCTGAGCTGTACGGATGTGCTATATACGAAAGTTGGTAATTAAACCACATTGACAGGAATTCTTCACAAAATACTGATGTAGTGTAAAATCAGTCAACAATGAAAATGCTCTTAGATGGATGAAAAAAAAAGGAAAGAAAATGTAAATATAACAAAAAAGAGGAAAAGAAATGTAAACATAGTTCCCCACGTAACTACCAAAAGAAATATAATTAAAATAGTTTTCTGCAGAAAGGTCAACTAACTCTTTTTTCCTGTTCTGCCATGTAGATTGCAGATCTTCCCGGGGTAAATTAAGAAAATATGCTAAATTCAAATAACACAATTTTTCTCAAACTAATTAAACAAAGTCAAATAAAAGGTTTAACTACTATATAAATTTCTGTCCTATATTCGTTTGTTTTTTCACAAGTCGTGTGCTGAACAAAAAGTCAGATAAAACCCATTGATCCTATCACATATTTGACTTAATCATTGCGAAAATAAATATATCTCGAAAGAAAAGGCTCTTTCTTATTTCCACAGGGGAAAAAATATTCGGTTGGGTTAATGAGATTTTGTACAAAATAAATTATATTTTCCTCATATGGAAATATAATCGTATCAAAAGGAGGAACAGAATAGTTTATAAGAAATTTTGTTTCTGTTTCTCAGCAAAGTAGATTTAAAATTTTTAACATTTATGGATTGAAAACTAAAAAAGTACCAAACAACTTAAAAGAATTATATTTAAGAAACAGAAAATACTACTGAATACTGTGTATGTGAAAACGGTAGGAAGATTAATGAACGCATATAGCATGCATTTATATATTTATGTATAGAAAGTTAAGTTGAAGCAGCATATTATTAATTCAGAATAAGTTTTTGAAAATTTTATCCTGAAAAGAGCTATAATTTTTAAAAAGTATGACTATATATTCTCCTTCTCTCTCTCTCTCTCTATCTATCTATCTATCTATCTATCTATCTATATATATATATATATATATATATTTATATATATTTATATATATATATATTTATATATATTTATATATATATATATTTATATATATTTTTATATATATATATTTATATATATTTTTACATATATATATATATATATATATATATATATATATATATATATATATATATATTTTTTTTTTTTTCCCGCTAGCCGCAATGTCCGTCCAAATCTTGATGTTAATGGAAATTGTCAAACAAGAAAGTACCTTTTAATAAACATTATAAATGTGATGGACTCCTCGTCTCTGGATTTGAGTCAGTTGGGTTTTACTTTGACCTGCCCCGGTTACATGACTACAAACCTACGGATTAAATCGGAACTTTCCCGAGTTACCCCCGATTTTTCATTATATATATATATATAGATATAGATATATAGATGATAGATAGATAGATAGATAGATAGATAGATAACGTTATGTATATATGCATATTTGTGAGTGTGTAAATAAGTTTTGCATAAGATAAAATCTCCATTTTTATCAATGTAGTAGAAAATATAATTTTTTTTCAAAAGAATTAAGTATCGAATCAAAGAAAAACTGAATATTACAGCAAAGGACTGGTTGATTCAGTTTCGCAGCGCGACGGTCATTTTTTGCTACAAGGTGGCTAAACAAATCGTCAAGGAAAAGAATAAAAAATAAGTGAATTTTAATGCATGAAAATATTTTTAGACTGATACTAAATTATACAGTGAACGCTCGTTAATTCGAACTCGAAGGTTCTCAGAAAAAAGTTCGAATTATCCGATGTTAAGAGAAAATATATAACTTTAAATGCGTATCACTGAAGAAGAATCTCTCCTAGTATGCATAACCCCAGAAAATATATTATACTATGTTATCTAAAGATAAACATATTAAAAAGCAATACAGACTTGCCTTAATCATAAAATGAAGCAGAAGATATGCAGTATAAAGTAAACTTTTATTAAAAATATAAATTACACTTTGGGGAAAATCTGTAAAATGTATGTTTGGTTCTGTTTATGATGCCTACATTGTTCAGCCAGCTTCTCGATTTGAATTAAACATTTCAATTCATTTTCAGAGGAAGGTTCCATCTGAATAAATGCTTTCAGAGTTTTAATAGTGTCCATTATGGCTTTGTACATTATGGCAGCATTAAAAATATCTTTCGGCAGGTAAGTAGAGAAAAGCCCTGGGAGTTTCCTACCGAAATTAGTGCATACGTCTTCGTTTACATCAGAGCTTTGGCCACATACAGTTTGATAAGAAATATTGTGCCTTGACTTAAATCGAGAAAGCCATCCATCACTGCATTTAAAATCTTCAATACCCATTCGACTTGCCAATTCATCAGCCTTCGTCAGCACTAGGGGTCCATTCATAGGAAAATTTCGAGATCTAACATCCGGGAACCATAGCAGTAGAGCTTTTTCTAGATATTCTTGGGATGCATTTCTCATGCGTTTCCTTCCTCTAGCAAATTTTGATTTTTCCCATGAATCTAAAATTTTCTCCTTGTTTTTCAAATTAGTTGACAAGGCATTTTTTTAAATTCCATAGTCAGCTGCTAACTTTGTTTTACATTCGCCATTCTCTACTTTCTTTAAAATTTCTACCTTTGTCTCCAAAGTTAGGGTTCTGTACTTTCCACGTGTAGACATCCTGAATTTTTACACGTTCACACCACACAATGAGGAAGAAAAACTAGACCACATTAACTTGTCTGGACTGCAGTTATAACTGACGCAGCTCCCTAGAAAATGTAGTAAACACTAGTTTTTCTGAAATTCTAAGAAAATCTATCGAAATAAAGGAAAATCGTTTTTTCCGTTTAACACTAATAAGATGGACAATGCTACTAACGTTTAGCAGACATGCAATAGTCTAGGAATGCAGGCATGTGCCTCTTTACACAGAAAAGAAATTTTGACACACAAACTAATAAATACAGTGTGTATTTTCTTCATTAAACGAGGAAAAAGAATTTTTTTTTGTCAAATTTTTAGTTCGAATTAACCGAAGTGATAAAAATTTAGTTCGAATTAATGACATATTTTAACATCAACTCCAATACAAGTTTTTTTTGGCCTTTGGATTAGTTCGAATTAACCGAAAGTTCGAATTAACCGAGTTCGAATTAACGAGCGTCCACTATATATATATATATATATATATATATATATATAATATATACCTAACATTACCTATATATAACATTACTTAATCTTTTGTACGAAACTATTTCAATTAAGTTTTTAATATAACTGTGTTATATTACTTAAAGCTTTTTTTTCTAAAGTAACCGTGAAGAAGATGGTTAGAAAAGAGACTACTTTAAAATCAACGCATTCACCGATTTCTTCCTATTGTTATGTAGTGGCACGAAAAAGAATTAAATTCTCAACTCTGTAAAAGCCATTAGAGGTACTCTATGTACTTTCACAAAAATAAAATTCTTTTCTTTGGGGATCTACGAAAAAAAATTGCAGAATCTTAAAAAATAATTCATTCAATTACAATAGAGGATTGAAATTCAGAGTTAGAATTTAAAAAGGCTCCAATTAATTTAACAAGATAAGTTATGCAACGCAAGCTTTAGATAAGAAAAAGAGTCTTAAAGCATTTTATTTCTATGCATCAACAATGTCTTTTGAACACAGAACAGCCAGAAAACTGCAATACGTAACTGTGAATCGCAGGCGCCATTTTTACTCTCATATTTACTTCTCATTATATCTCACAGTAGGGCCTGACAAAATCATTACTTATGAGTTAGTCCGAGTCAGATAATTATGAAAATAATACATATAGAGATTATTTTTAGCCTTCAGTATGAAAACCGCAAGCCATGTTGAGATGCAGACCCATCAAACGGATTTACTTGCTTATTGATAGTCATAACATGTCCATATTCAGTTTTAATGGTATTATCAGGCCATCAGCAACAACATAAACTGTCGGTTATGTCAAAGCTCGGGTTGATCTTGGACTAAGTATTCTGAAAAGGGTAGCGTGAGAAACGCAACAACTTGTTTCAATCGATAGGTCATCCAATTAAATAAAAAATAAGAATGATGTATATGAAAAGGAAAACACGCAATACGTTAATAGCAGTCATTCTTAAATGCGATTCTTTCTTAACGCATAAAATAAGGAGAATTTTATATCAGATCTGCACGTAGGTTAGGCTCTATAAATATGCAGCAAAAATAAAATATTTGTAAGGCCATATTTTGAACCTTAGTTAACAATTATAATGGAGCTATACACCGATTCTCTATTTTAAAAATATCATGTGTATATTTAAAGAATAAATTCATTTTTCTTCACATTTCAATAAAATCCGTATATACACAGAGAAATGTTGGATAATAGTAAATAAAAGAATATATTGCACCTAAACGTCAAATTATGATTTTAAAAAATGCCCAAAAAATTTTACCTATCTCTGTAAATATTTCTTCTAAAAACAGCATAAGAATGCGACATCGATGTCTTCAAAACATCGATGTTCTAAACATCGATTTATTGAAGCCGATGTATTTTTAACATCGATGTTTTGTGCTCGATGCATTACGTTGTCTCGATTTTTTTTAATGAAAAAGTACCATAATAAAAATATTTACCACGTAGCATAATTTTCCCACTCAGTAAATGTAAGTCTGAATTCTGAAAAGGACGAATACAAAAGGGGGGAACGATTCCTTAGCAAACAGACAAATGGCAATCAACAACCAATGAACCAATCAGAGCGCTTGGAATGTTCCTGACACTCCAGAACCTTCCATGCGGTTTTATTTTATAAATAGTATACACGAGAGCAGCCATTTAAGTTTTTGTTTTGTTCTGGTTTTATATAAGTTGACCTTAATATTATTAGTAAGATGCCTCCCAAAAGTACCGTTTGGAAATATTTTTGCAAAACCTCTGACAAATTGGCGAAGTGCAATATTTACCTTAAGTCCCTCAAAACCTCTGGCACTACCACGAATTTATTTGGACGTTTGAAGGCAAAACATGGCGATACTTACAACGAGAATTTTTAGTCATCAATGTAGCCCAAGGCAAAAGCAACCAAGCTTTTGTGATTTGTGTCAGCCCAATCAGAGAGTAAAATTAAATCACACACCCCATGACTAACCGAAATAACATTAATGTTAGAGGTTACTAAACCAGTTTTAAAACATGTATGTTCTAAAACATCGATGGTTTTTGGGCGATGTTTTATTAGCATCGATGTTTTAATATTGAATATCGATGTTTTGTTATCGATGTCGCATCCCTAAAACAGCATAGTCGATATTATAAGAAATGATTAAATTGTGGTGATGTGCTTTGTCAAACCATAGAGGGAACTTTGTGTGTGTATATATATATATATATATATATATATATATATATATATATATATATATATATATATATATATATATATATATATATATATATAACCGTGGCAATACCAGCCCGGAAAATAAACAGAATTTTTACTATTCGATTTGGAACAATAAAAATATACGGTTTACATGGAAATAGGTAAAGACAAAAGCAATTTGAATGAAAATGGGAATAACTTGAGATAATTAAAACTAAAATCTAAAAGATTGAGCTACAAAGACAATAGCAATGAAACTACTTAAAATAGAAATTATACTTTCTCCAAGAGCATGAAAGGGGAAAGCCAAAGATTATTTAAACTTTCTTGAAAAATATACAATCAAATGAGCATAAACAGTAGTGGGCAAAATAACTCTCCAGCGAAAAGTTCAATTTCGGAAATGTAAATCATACGCAGTATCATAGTTCGTGAAAAGTTTATCACAGAAAGATATTTTCTGCTATCTGCTCACAACAGGCACATTTTGAAGATGAAATTTCGTACAAGTGTTTTAATACCAACATTTATAAAGTTAAAAAAAGAACATACAAATATGTGTAAAGTCTACAAATTAGCTGTACAAAAGATAAATAACTAAAACCACATCCTTTTCCAATAAATAAAACCATTGTATTAAATCATTTGCTAGAAATGTAAATTTTAAACTAATTCTATTCATCACCAAAAAGAAAGTAAATTGATTGGGGTACATCTAGTCCTAAAACTTTCGTCCCACTACTAATACAAGCATCAGAGATCATCAAGGATAGGTGGTGAAAAATCTAAAATCTATTGAGTTGAGATGCTGGAAACTGTCCAAAGTTGGGTAATGGATTGGATCGCCTGTATACAGACTACAGGAAACAAAAATCGAAAGTTCCGTTAAGAACTAAAGTCAGCGGAAATTAACACACGCATTTTCAGTTTAGTCAACTTACTGGCAATTTCCATTGCGTAGTTTTAATGAAATATTTAACACATATTCTAAACACATTTCAGATGATAGTGACGAAATGCAGAAGAAATAATTTTTTAAATAGTTGGTATAAAGAACAACTAACAGAACAATTCATTCACAATTTATTTGATGAGTAAAAAAGAATTTATGTGAGAGTTGCATGGCAAAAATGCTGTATTAAAAACTGCTTAAATATCTTAATGGGAAAAACCATGAGGGAGAGCTAAGTATCTTTAATTGCTACAGGTAATTAAGCTTTCAGTGATAGGAAATTTAGAGACTTTATTTAGAGAAGTATATAAAATTTTATCTTATATACACAAATTTTAGACTTGAATAGTCTTTAGATGCACTTTTCTACTCAACTGAAGAAAAGCTAAGTTTATTTGGACTGCGAAAGATATTATAACTAGGATAGGATATTTGGGGCAAGATAAATCTAAAAATGACGTAAGTTTTTCTTAAATTGTCTCTAGTTTTATGAGATACTGGATAACCCTTATATAATACTTTTGCCCCAATAAAAACTGTTGCAGGTGGGATATGGCCGCAATGTTTGGTCTGTGTTTTATTCACTCACACAGTTTTTATATAGAAAATTTCTATAATGTATTTTCAACATTGTATTGTCTCTTTCCGTATTGTATAAAATATCCTATTTAGCAAAATTTGGGTATTTTCCAGAAAAAATCAAGTTTTTCAAAAAAAGGCTGCTTAAGTAATGCGAATGCAAAGTCACAAAAACAAAAAAGAGAAGAATTCAGATATTGTCAGCATATCTTCAGTATTTAGTGAGAGGCTTAAAGATCCAGATACGTTTAAGACACTCCAGCACGCTTGCTAAACGAGTGCCAGGAGCATATGACACTGGTAAAATGTTGGTTGGTGTTTGGGAGTGCTACTGTCATCTTTTGCTACACAAGGTACCTACACAATTTAAAGCCGAAGACGAACGGCTTCAAATATTCATGCAACAATGGCACTCAAAGTCCTAGACTGTGGTACCGAAAGCTAGGACCCAAGATATTGGACTATCGATCTGCCGGAGGGAAAAAAGGGGTTTGTTTTGGAAGTACTCACAAAACCACCGTAATGATTGATACTTTTCTGTTGTGAAAGTGAGACACCTTAATTGTTTCGTGAAACACATTTGGAATTATCTCGATTTAGAATCAGCAAAATGACCCGTGCAAACATGCTTCAATACTAGTGTTACCTAATTCTCTATCCCCTAATCGTTTCTAACGATTAAAGGTTAGGCAGTTTTCTTCAGTATCCTGGTATTGAAGAAATACAGAACTTGAGAAGGTGTCGCACAGGAGGAAGCAGTATAAAAGTAATTTGATGTACTAATTTTCCAAAGAACTCAGTACACCAAATATAAGACATCTGCCTCACAGGAACAAAATTATCTTTTTGTACCTTGGCTTTAAGAAAAGAGTTGTCTAAAGATGACAGCTTATTGAAAAGAAATGGGATGACTTCTACATTTCAGCCAAAAACAAATAATATTTACGCTGAAATATAATGTCTGTACTTACAAAAAGTACTGGAATATCGAACAGAAAATTGAGGTTTATTTCAAACTGATCAACGAGAAACCTGAAATATGAAATATTGCATAATGTCAATTGTTATATGCGTCGTTCCCAATAGCTCGCTTTCAAAAATTAGAGATTATAAAATTTATCTTACATATGCTGTCCTAAAATAAGCTCTATGGGTCTATTTGTTACTAAAAATTGGCCAACACCAGCCTTGGGAATGAAAGGCGATACATGGAGTAACCTTGTTTAATAAGAACTACTGTAAGTCTTTTAAAGACAACGTTACTTTTGATGAAGCTAACATAATTAATAAGCGATTGGTTGACAGGGATAAATCATTCTCCCAGCGTTCCATACTGAAAGAGAATGAAAAAAATTCGTTTTAACTAAGAGGTTTAAATATATTTAAGGCAATTGCACAAGATATCTGCAGACATTCCCTGGACCAAGATATGAAAGACTATCAGCAATACTCTCGAGTGGTCTTTAAATTCGCAAACGTGTGATATACTTGAATTTCATAAACAGTTACAATTGATATTGATATATCTTGTTCACCTTATCTTAAAGAACTTTTTGAGTGACCATAAAGCAGACAATCAAAAAGAAACTCTAAAACTTCCAGTACTTATATGCAAGCATAATATACTTCTGCATATTATGCTGTTGATAGTGTTCAAATAATGAGTGTGTCCGATTACCTTTTGCTACCATTATTTAGTTTAAAAGTGATGTAGCTTACACCAAATGTTAACAACTGGTAGTTGAAATTTTCATGATTTCGCCTTAATCACTAGAGCTTTTCTGAATTCGCTAAGTGAATCCAATTATCCCCATGTCATACTTGACATTTTGAGTAATATATTTTTTAGATGTTCCCAAAATGCCAAAATTCATGTGTAAAAATTTAATTTTTAAGTGAGATTTTTATATGGATTTACTCAACTACTTCTCTAAAAACGAAATAATGGAAACATTATTGAAAGCGAACAAATGCTATTATAGAAATATAAGCTTGATTGCAAAAGTTATGCTTCCAGTAGAAAGAGTTCAATTATTCTTTCAAAACTATCCATTCAATCACCGAATAAATACAAAATATCGAGTATTCTGTATAATCTCCCTTTGTTAAGTTTGTATACAACACATTTTCAGGATTGAGGGCAAAACAAAAAGTTGATTGTTACTAGTTTTTTGACCCCCATACTTTCAATATTCTTGCGGAGAACATGATACTATAGCTCGCAAAAAATATTATTTTGTCATTTATCAAAGTATATGGCAGAGAGTTAAATCCATAAATATAAAAAAAACCCGAATATTTTCAGCAATATACACCAATGGGTATTAGATAATATTCCAAAGATATGGCATTGGATTAACAATATATTGTATTTAACATGAACAGGCACTCATGTGCTAAGATTAACTATATTATATCAGTAAAATTTTAAGCGGTATTATCGTTACCAGTTGACGGTGAAAGTATCTTTAGAATGAAGATTTTGTAAAAAGGGTTAATCCATTTTAGTACTATATTACTACGAAACTAAAATAAATTCAAATTTTTTTTCATCTTGTGAGATCTAAGATCAAATTAAAATTGGAAGCAGTAGAACTTAATTTAAAATTTCTATGCTTTCAAGCAATCCAGTAATGTGTTTTATAAAGAAATTAGACACAACGGATCTAAAAAAGGGATGTACTTCATGCAGAACTTGAAGAGAAAGGCTTTGCGCTTTCACTACACGCTAAAAGAAAAAAAAAACTAATAACCCCTTTGCCCATGAAAAATAAAATAGCAAAATTTTGGCACGTAACTGATTTTCTTATTTTTGATTCTCAAGTTAACGACAGAATAAAATAAAACAAAGGACAAAAAAGGGCTTATTTTCATTTACATATTTAATTTAATTTTTCCTTTAAATATAATTAACTATAAAGAAAGGGTAAAAACAACGAAAAATATATTTCTCTCTCAGCTCCAGAGACTTTATGAACATAAATCAAGAATTGATATTTTATTTATTTCAAATTCTTGGTATAAAATAAAATATAAATTATGAAATGTTAATAATGCATTAGTTGTATTGAAAACAGTACATTATTAATCCCGAGAGGAGTTCTTAGGATAATAAACGTTTAAAATATTTCCAAGCTGGAAAAACTACTTTTTAAAAAGCATTTCAACATTTTCTTTCCAATTAACATGTAATGAGGCTATCATAAGACATAATGCAATATTCCTTTATTTTGTTTTTTATTGTAACATATATGCATACTGATGAAAAACTTTTTTCATTTTACGATACAGGGCAGGACCTTGAAATTTTAATGCTTTAAATAAAACCATCTAGTTGGAAGTAAAGCAAGGATAGTTTGTTTAGCATCAGATATTGAAACCATAAGTAGAGCAAAATTTTTAAGATAATGAAAGGATTCGTCTTTCATTTATCCAGCATTTTTAATCAGATAGAAATCAAGAAACTTGTTCCAAATAAACAGTAGTTTAGCAATCGTTGTCATCTTTTTATTATGTTTGGAAATAAGTTCAAAGGCAAATTGGTATTCCAGGAAATATATTTCAACACAGGATTTTTTTTTTTATTTGCGAGGAAGTAAATTGATAACGATGCACAGACTCATATCTCCCTGAGCATAAAAATATGGACTTTAAAATGCAAAACTCTATTGTGAATTCCATTCGTGATAATCCCTAAACCTACCAAGCCAGACGAAATAAATAGTTTTAGCACTGATAGAATAAGGTATTTCTTATAGTTGTAGGTAGTTCTAATGTTATCTCATATTAATATCAAAAGTGTTACTTAGACGATGCTTATCTACTCTTCATGTTACATCGATAAGCTGTTAGCTATTATATTGGATATCTGACAAAGCAAAGTCAAAATATCAACAGAGGTGACAAAATGCACTCTTCCAATTTTATACCAGATTTCGTGATAGGCGATTGGCCTTTCCGAAGAGGGCTGGATAACTGCACTTTTTCAGTCACCAGTAAAAATTTAGAGAAATTCCTCAGTCTGGCACGCGCAGTCCCCCCCCCCCCGCTCTTTTGACAACTGCTGCTGTATACTGCGACAGCGTCACTTTATTACAACTGTGCCATCATTACGGGAAGGAAATCTTCCAGGGAGTAATTTCTATTGGAAATTTCAACCTAATTATGTTCCACGTCGCGAAATCCCAAAAGAACTATTTACACACAGTAGCAAATGTGGTAGTCGAAGTTATAACTTGAAAGAGAGTAAATATGAGTCAAGGAGTTAATCTATATCAATTACCAGTTTTAGGTGCGGTACATATAGTATTTTATAATGAAAATATACGTCCTACTGATGCTACATGCTCCATGAAAACTGCGAAATTCTAAAGTATGCACATTCGTGACATATCTCAGGGTTGTTCAAAAATTGAAATTGCAAAGAGAACACCTGATTTCACTGTTTTATTATACTAACCCTCGACCTTTTCCAATCTCGGTAACTTTTCATATTTTTATGTTCAAAGGTAGTTCTGAAATAATGTGCCCCGCAAAAGAAAATACGATGCATCTTAAAACACAGCAATTCTTCAAATTATTCCATATTACTGTAATTCACTTTTCAGTCATTTCGAGCGATATATGTGATGCAGTTACGCATTAAAATAACAGTCATAGCACCCGTCTGCATCTACAGTCGTCGGCCGCGACAATGGATTGTCGGGCATTCCGAACAACGTCAACATTTCACTGTCTGTGCAGCACGGAATTAAACTAATGTCAATAAATTATCATAACGCAGTCTGAATTGTGAAAATAATTTATTGCTGTGTGTAGATATTCCTCAACCTCATAATATGTAATTCCAATGTGTACACAAATGTGTGTGTCGTCCATGAACTATTTGAACTTAAGAACTGAGATGCAGTGATGCATCAAAATCTAATATATATAAACTATTTAAATGCATAATGCCAGCTAATAATGTCACTCTCAAAAGAGATTAACCAAACTTCTTCAACATACACATTCTGCGGATTTCAATAACACCCTTTATAATAAAAATCTTGTCTTTTTCATCTGCATGCACGAGCCAGAATCCTTTCGATTTCTTAAAAAATAAAGATATGTGTAAACATTAGAGAAAAAAAATATGTTTATCTGGGTACACTTAAAATTCACTTACTTCTGGTAATCTTGTCGAAAAAGACCTTTTAAAAAGTAATATTTACATTCATTAAAACTTGAACATATGAATATATATATATACATACATATGATTCAGAGGGCTAGCATTTCAGCTTTCATGAAGAATTCAAAGAACATTTGATTTTGTTTTCCGTAATACATTTTTAAACCATTATTAAACATTTCCAGCGAAGAAGGGCTAAATTTTACATGAATATTTAGGTCCTCTTTCATAATAAATTGTAGTCAAGCTAAACAGACATTTATAAAAGGAGATCGACATTGCTCTGCAACGGAAAATACTATAGTGTCATTTAAATTATGAAGTATCTAGTGATATGATTCTTTAACATTTTTTTCTTATGGCTGTAAAAGAAAAAAAATTCTCAAAAAGTTTCAGGTTTATGAGAATCTGTCAAACTATTACGAATGTCTTCTAGAACAGAGGATAAAACTTGAGGCAAGAAACAAAGGGAAGAAAGTTCACCGGTGATCCTCCTGTTTTCTAATGTCCTTTTTATCATTTCCGGTAATCGGGCATCTTTTATATACCATGTGCTAGGACTAGCTATCAAACCTGAGTTTTCAAGCCTTCAGGTCGGTACAAGCTAAACTTTACCACTGTGAGAAAAAAAATTACTCAAATTCCTCAAAATATATTCAGGAATAAAAAGATTTTCATTTTGTCAAACGCATCAAGCGTTGGACCTGCCGATCCATTATGTACCCCATCACTGTATATTATCCAGTAGCTAACAATGTCGACTCGATTAACTTTCACAGCTTTTTCAAAGAATTTCCGGATCCATCAATTAAAAGAACGTTTCATCATCAAAGCTCTAATAAAAAATACAAAATTAAAGGGAGTCACTTAAGGTCTTCAGTAGAAGATGAGACATAAGTTAATCGGCAAGACATAAGAAGCCCGTTATAAAAAAGCCAATTAAAAGAAAAAACCAAATCGTTAAGGAACTTTTACCAGCATATCAAGAATGACAGAATAATTTCCTCCACGCAAGAAATGAAAGTGAAATCTCAAACACTCTAACAAGAGAATTTCCTCAGTTGTGAATTGAATGAATGATTTTTAGTAAGATCTCTTTCCTATTTCCATTCTTTTAGTTTCCTTATCCGAACATCTCAGTTAATTTTTAGCACACAACATATGAAGAAACTAGAGTATAGTAATTAGGCAACTTTTAAGCTACCTAAGAACTGTAAGCAGCCACCTTCAGCAACGTCAGTCATAAAGTTAGATGGAGCTAAACGTGACAAGCAGATTGCATGTGACGATGTAGTCAAGATCATTAGTTGAGACGCTGTCCCGAAGCCCAGATTTCCCAGCCACGTGGTTAACTAGTTAGGTAAGTTGTGCAAGATGTAGGAAGGTTTAGTGGCGTAAGTTTATTTCAGATATCCATTGCAACTACGAAATTTTAATTTTGAGTTAGTAGTAGTAAATATATTTCTGTGGTTGTGAACTGAAGTCGATTACTGAATAAATATCTTTGTTTTTTAAATCCAACATGAAACAAGAGGCGATTGAATCTAGCCTAAAGTTGTTCCTCTCACTAGAAACCTCGAAAATCAAACAAAAATTGTGTTAAGTCTCAGGCTAAAAATAACTTCACAGGGGAAAATGTATAATAGCAGGTGAAATAAAGAGGCTAAAAAACACGAGGATATAACAGAAGAGGAAAGGAATATCACATTACACATCTGCTACTGGATAAAGCGAGTATGATGAATTTTGTGAAGGTTCTCGGGGAAAAGAATGCCGTATTTAGACAATTGAGAATATCAAATAATATAGCAACATTGAAGAGCATGAAACTTCTCACATAACATTCAAAACTGTCGAAGATCTTAAAAACAATACACCGAAAAACTAAGCATATTGAAAATTCATTCCCGATGCAGTATTGTAAGATATGGTGGAAAAGCAAATTTAGAAGAAATGAAATTTTACCAAACATGCCTGCAAATATAACATTATACAGCACATTCCAATGTCTTATAAAAAAATAGAAAAGCATACATATATTACCAGTTTCGTAGTAAGTTCCCTAAAGGTCTCAGGCAAGCAAATATCCTATCATGATATTCCTATCATAATATTCATGATGAATTCAATAATCATATTATCTTGTATCAAGATAACTAATATCCTATTTTGTGGGCTCTGTACAATTAGTTCATCAGACTTCTGCTCCGTTGCTTTTATGGTTTCGTAAAATCAGTTAATCATAATTTTTCCTTGTAACAAATGGACTTTTTCATCACTCGTAATAAATGTCGCCAATATTTATCTTAGCACAACGAGTGAATATATCTATAACAACAATACCCAAGTAAAATTTTAAAAATACTTTTATTTCAAACTACGAAGTAATTAATATGAAAGCTTTAAAAGGGAATGAAATGTACGTAAACATACTTAATAAGTAATACTCAACAACAAAATTATAGATATGAATACGTTTCTTGCTTTAAATACGTAGAGCTTAGCAATGGTGTCCTCATAATTTAGCCATTTTGCAGCATTATTTTCAATGAACATTACAAATTGCTTAATGCGTGTAGTTACCGATAGGAAATATTATATTATATTATTACAACAATCAAAATAAAATACACAGATTTTACATATACTGAAGTGCTATTCATGATTAATAAATTAATCAATTTACTTTAAATCCTTCACTGAGTGATGAAAAGACCGTTATATCTGATACAGATAGTTATGAGTGTATTTTTTCCGAGAATCTTTAATTTTTAGATTCCCTAGGCGGTCATCCGACTAACCATATTGCACAAACATTTAAGACTATATTCGCATAACCTTTCATAAATATTCTGCAGACAATATGATAAATGCAAATAAAACTGACTCCCCTGGTCCTAAACCCCAAGGAACGAAAAAATACTTGAGCCACAACTGAACCCCAGATACCTCAAATCTCCAATCTTTTGCCTTTTTAATTAATGGCAGGAAGGAGAGTTGTCCGAGGCCATATCCCAGGAAAACGGCAACTAAATTACATCTCTTGAGTGAAACACCTGTTACTAATGGTGTAATAAACAAGAGTTGAGAAGTATGGATCATCTCCTAAACGATGTCCTCTCTGAGAAGTACCTGAAGGCGGGCTTCCTGGTTACTGAAACTAAGGCTGCATGACGACGCCCGAAACAAATTGTTATTGCATTTCATTACACGCTTTAGAATGGAAATTGGTCATTTCGGTAAAGGTTGAAGTCTCCATTACGGTCAGTTATTAAAAGAGAAAAAAGCCGCCCTCTTTCTCTCTCTCTCTCTCTCCGTCATAAAACACGGGATTAAATATTGCAAACAAACAATTTGAAGGGATAAATAGGCGGTATTCATGAATTACAAAGTCAATACCGTAACATATACGCACATGAAAAAGAAACTTTATGACGGCATGAAAATTTGTGACAAGTAACGCCTCATTAAACCGAAAGCAATAAATTAGCTAAGTTAAAGTAAAGAGGCAGAAAATAAAACAACTTTTAGGCCCGTAACTCAATCCGATATGTAAAAAATATATAGCGTTAAATTAGTAAGTAAACAAGTATGGAAAAATATTGAAGCAAAATATAGGATATCACTTGAAATAAAAGGATCAAATTAAACTCGCAAATTGTGGGTAGGAATCAATTCATATAAGAGGAAAACAAACAAAAATGACACATGCACACATACATAGAGAGAGAAAAATAAATGGGAAGATGGAGTTAACTGATAAATTTATAAATATTCCCCTATGATTAAAATCGAACAATTTAAAATAATAATACATGCTACGAAAAAACTGAACGCACTGTTAATATTTATGTTCCATCATAGTAGTAGGAAATGTACAAATAGAAGGTTGCTATAGAAAATACTCAAAATAGGAGTAATAACGTATAGTATGTTTTATTACATCTGTGGCTTGGTACAAGAAGTGCCTAAGTCAGTTTTTTCCAAGATGACTTTGTTTGCTTATGTCTCCTTAAAAAATATTATTTTCAATGTAAGAAGTACCCAAGTCTGTACAATGGTTTAGAAAACACTTTTAAAGCATCGGACAGACTTGGGTACTTCTTACATGGAATTTTTTTTTTAAGTAGACATAAGCAAACAAAATCATCTTGGAAAAAACTGACTTAGGTACTTCTCGTACGAAGCCACAAATATATTAAAAACTAGGTCTTCACTAAACTACTTTAAAAAAATATTTCCTGCAAATTATTTTTATATCAGTAAATCAGCGTTTTTTAACTACAACTTATTTAAAATCAGTATCACATTTAATATTCCCTTCATACATTCAAAATATCATGTATGTAATGTAGCTGTACAAGAGTAGTTTTTCCTGTAATATTTCTGTCTGTACTCATTTACTAATATAAAATCTTCAATACACTCTCTGGAGGGAATGCATGTAAAAGAAATGAATCACGCACGTGAGTAATTGTCTCAAATTTAATAAAACCGATTAGTATATAAATTATAAGATTGATGCTGAAGTCATAAAAAATTAATTGCGAGTTATTAAATTTGCATTATTATATTAATGCTAAATCATATCGATCTTTTATCGATCTCTATCTTGTCAGTAGAGAACATTTACGTGTCATACATAATAATTCTTCAATAATCGTAAAACGTATGAAGACTAAATGTTACACATAGCATAACAGTTTTTGAGTTTGCTGCATTTCAATATACTCTCAACACGTTATTTAGAATAAATTACTCATGAGTTAAACTAAATTAGAAGAACTATTACTCAAAATACGATCGAAATAAAATTACCCATTAGCATAAACATAAAATGACAAACACGTATGAATCTAATTAAGCGTTCGAGCACGTTCAATTTATCAAGTGCATAGCTTCCACTAAAATTAGCTTTCTTTAAAGAGCACAAAATATCTCTCTAGAAAAAGAAGTTGAATTATATTCATTATTTCTTTCTTAAATTTTGTGTCCGTAAACAAACATCTATTTTAAGTGAAATTCTATTTCGTTAATTACATTTAGAAATCGAACAAAAAGTTTATTAGATTTATTTTAATTGTTGAAATATTACAATTACAGCGATAATTTCTGTGATATCCACGTACAGAAAACTTAAATTTAAAGTTAGACATCAATATGGAATTAACTTTTATATTAAGTTTTAATTTTACACCGCAAGGATAGAATATTTAACTTATAAAGGAATTAGTTTTATACGGACCTTATTTTTGAAATAGGATCTTCCTTAATCGTAGCCTTATATAAGCAATTCACAAGCTAAATTACTTAAGTTCACTTTTTGAAATTTTAGTTTCAAAGTAATTGATTGACCCCTAAATTTTGCATTCATAATAAATTTCAGAAATAATAACTAACTAAATGACTTTTTTTTTTTTGGGGGGGGGGCATCGAATAATAACTTTTTTCAGAAGCCAATCAAGTTAACTCCATACTCTAATGTGCATCCAACTTCTACTTTTAATACTGTTGACTATATTTAACACAAAAAAAATTAAAACAATAGTGTGTACCTGTGCAGTATATTTTATAAATTTAAATTTACCGTATCATAAATTTAGGCCAACACACACGCACATAGAATGACACTATATACGCCGAATATTTAAAAAAGCAGCAAAATTTTTCTAAACAAAAAAAAATCTTTAATAAGTCCAAACAAATAGTTATATACAGTACGGAAGGGTGTTGCATAAACTGTAAATTTTAATAATTTTACATAAAAGCAGATATAAAGTTACAAAAAAGTTTTCTACTTAATAACTGCAGGTTAACTCGTGAATAACGAAATCGGTGAAAGTCTTGCGGCGAATACGAATACATAATAAAACAAGTGTTTTTAAGAGCGATTATAATCTTTCACTTACACCATACGTAATTACTAAGACTGGAATAAAAAAAAATCAAATACTGGGGCTACATTTATAAAGTACACTAAATATTTCAAGGCATTGATATAATAAAGACTAAAAAATAAAAGTACCTTGAAGTAGTTTACCTCAAAACAAACAAAAAAATGTATATTTTGCATCAAGAGATCAAAATACATAAATGTCAACCTACATGTGGATAAAATTGCAAATTAGCTATAGTCGAAAAAATCTAGTCAATAATTACCTACTTTAAATTCTTTTTGACGTTAAAACAATTCTTTCGTTAACAAATAACTCCTGTAACAATATACGTAATCTGTTTAACATTCAAGAGATCCTCTGAAACCAATTCCACTGGTCACGTTTGGAGTTTGGAATATGGCCAAGATAGAGACATAAAGTAAACCTGGCTACCCGATCCGGAACGTTGCGTCCAGGAGCAAGATTTTGAAGTAAGTAAACAAAAGCTCTGTCAGATGTAACATTGCAATCGTGTTAGCAACTACCAAAGGCCGAGAAAAGAGAAAGGTTCGACAAGAAATTAAGTGCTCGAGTTTTCTGGCGATACGCTGAATTTAGTCTGTCAGTCAGAGAGATAGAAGTCACTGATCTCGTGACTTCTATCTCTCTGAGTAAAGTGGGTCTTTCACTTTCTAAAGATATTAGAAGATTAGAGGTGTTATAAAATTATATACAAGACATTGAATATCTTTTTAATTACTAATTTGCATAAAGTTTAAGAATTTGGCCCTTTGAATATCTTGTTTATACTTTGATAACAGTAATATACGCTGGGTAGGTTTAACCCTACGAAATGGTTTAAATATTTATCCGATATATAAAAAGTAGCAACCCATT
The DNA here is from genome assembly GCA_907164885.2 of Dolomedes plantarius. Classification (NCBI taxonomy): domain Eukaryota; kingdom Metazoa; phylum Arthropoda; class Arachnida; order Araneae; family Dolomedidae; genus Dolomedes; species Dolomedes plantarius. The sequence goes on along the minus strand of OU015494.1, from coordinate 121,767,172 downwards.
TTGGGGCCAATAAAGGTTATTTTACATTATAAAAACCACGGATACCGAAATATATATAACTTCTAACATAAAATATAAACTCGACGGATATTAAATCTATGAATGTAATTAATTTACACTGAAAGATTTTCACTCCCAACCTATTGATAAATTCATGATTTTTTGAACTATGAGCTAATCATTTTACCTGAATGATGACTAGACTAGATACATTGTCTATCTGTATACCTATCTATATTAAAACGGAAATGAGAGCGGATATAAATTTTATCAACAGAGGATGCCGGTGCTTTAAACGAGGGTTCACTATATCGAAGCAAATTCATTTGTCAGTACAGTTTAAATGCATAATGATGCTCCGTGATAAAACTTTTGTAGCTGTATTAGTCATCATAATAACCTGAACGAAACTTACCCAAGTTACTACTGTTTATCCCTTTGTCCTTGAGAAAAAAATTACCTATGTGAAGAGTTCCAACGGAAAATGTAGCTTCATACTTCATATGATAGAAAATCATTCAAAAACATTTCAAATTCAGAGAATCATTTCTTTAATTTCAATGTTCATGTACTAACAATTTAATAGTAAATAATACAATTTGGAAATAGCTGAAAAATTTTCAAATTTATTTAGGAGGTAAAAATGTAGCCAAATACAGCTTTTTTAAGATTCGAAGAAACGTTAAAGCACAGGCATCCTCTATTGATAAAATTTATATCCGGTCTCAATTCTGTATTAATATAGATAGGTGTACAGATATACAATGTATCTAGTCTAGCCATCATTCAAGAAAAATGATTAGCTCATAGTTTAAAAAAATCATGAATTTATCAATAGATGCTGAGTGAAAATCTTTCAATGTAAATTAATTATGTCCATATGTTTATATTTTGTTATCAAAAATTTATTTGAAATCTTTCTTTAAAAAATATGCAGAGCGATGTATTTAGAGGACATCTAAATATACTGATAGCAAATTCTCTTCATTAAAAATTTTTTGAGAATCAATTCAGTTTCTAAACGCTGCGAAAAATTTTAAACAAAGACAGTTCTATCCCAGATTGACACTCAGGGATTTAATAAAAAAAATTTAAAACATTTTGAGCTATTTAAAAAATGAAATTTTATGCATACATAGTAAGTAATAGCTTTTATAAATGAAAATTCAATTAATTCACATTATTTTGGTACGGATGAAATTGAGAAATGAAATATGTATTTTGTAAAAGTATTTACACACACGTGTACACATAAAATGAACTGAATGACATTTATTTCTCATCAATATATCCAACATGTTAGAATATTATCTATTGTTATATACTTAACTATTTCGTTTTTGTTTAAAATTTTTCTTTGCTTAGATGTAATAAACTTGGTTAAATGTATAATTCTGATAGTTTAATAGAGGGAAGAAAATATTCATCAATCATACAAATTCACAAAATAGAAATTATCATAAACCAAAGAATTTTGTTACCTCGCTAAAACCTGGTGCATAAATATAATCTAAAATACACAAGAAAAAACTTTTTATAGCATATATTAGAATAATCTGTACCATGATTAGAAGTTTTTGTTCTAAATGAATAAGAAAATAAAAAAGTCACGAATTTCATTAATTGATCTAATGTAAAATCTGCGAAAAATATTTAAACGAAGGTAAAGCGACAAATAAGGGAATGAGAGTCACGTAAAATGCACAAAAACTTTGGCATAGAATTCATGTTCATTTCTTTGCACAGTCCCTAACTAACAACACTTTGAGTGCTGCCACTAGAGCTTCTTTATATTCAGGAGTTTCTCCGTTTTCAACCTAAACTTCTCCTGTCACGAATCAGAGCTGGAATATAGCCAAAACAAAGACGTAATGCATTCGATCCAGAATGCTGCATACAGAAGAAAAAAGTTGTAAGGCAAGTACACAAAAACAGTGGCAGATGGAACAATTACAATCTGCCAGTGACAGTCGAAAGAAGAGTAAAAATGCGGGAAGAATTTAAATGCTTCATTCTCACAGAAGATACACTAAAAAACACACCTCAACTGCGTGAACCTTTACTCCAGATTTTCAAAAGGCAAATATAAATTATCATCACACACAATTTATATATATATATATATATATATATATATATATATATATATATATATATATATATATACACAGTCGAGCCCCGTTATAGCGAATCCGGTATATAACTAACTCAGATATAACGGACGAAAATTTTGGTCCCGCCGTTTTCCTATTGTATTTGAAGCTAATTTATCCTTTTCCAGCGAACCTCCGAAATCTTAAGAATCGGCTATAACAAACTTTTTTTTTCAGTCGACTACTGAATTTTTTTAAAACTTTTTAAGAATGTTGAAGAAGATGAAGATTTACTTGTGTTGTGGATAGATAAGTACAAAATTTCGTCATTCTCAGATGGTGACATGCAATTGTTCGAAATATTTGATGATGAAGTCATTACATGTGAAAATCCGACTGATGAAGACATTGTGGAAGAAATTAAAATTAATCATTCTGAAATCGAAGATTCTGCATCTGATGCTGATGAAGAGAAGCTCATAAATGGCGAAATCCCCACCATCTCAGATGCTACAGCAGCTATGCGTGTGATTAACAAGTTTTTGTCTAGACAAACAGTGGAAGAAAGAGTGTTGGAGTCATTTGATGCATTGGACAAAGAAATTCATAAAATGTTTTTGAAATCGGCATCACGTAAGCAGATTACCGATTATTTCTGCATCAAAATAGTGAGCACCAATTGAAGGTAAAATGAATCAATTTCCATTTGTCTTCAGTTTTAATTAATTTAATTAGTATTGTGTCAGTTTAATGCAATCGATTTTAGTCAATTTAATTCATTAATGTTCATTATTAATATATTTTATTATTTTTAATACATCATTATTGAATACACATAGCAACTAATGAGTTATACATTTTGTGAACTAACATTTTTCTTAACGGTTCGGATATAGCGAATCACAGGATATAGTGAAACCTTTGGTCCCTTGAAGTGCGTTATAACAGGGTTCAATTGTGTGTGTGTGTGTGTGTGTATGTGTGTATGTATGCATATATATATATATATATATATATATATATATATATATATATCGTGTGTATGCGTGTTGTTATAAAACGACATTAATTTTACATGTAACCCAGTTTATTACATCTAAGAAAAAACAAATCTTCGGAACAAAAAACCAGATAGTTAATTGTTAACAATAGATAATAATATAACATGTTGGACGTACTAATGAGAAATTAATGTTATTAAGTCCATTGTTTTATATATATATATATATATCACAGACTGAGAGAAAGAGGGGTTCAAGACGTCCGTCCTTAATTATTTACCTAATCCGATTTACTGTATTTTTTACTTCTTTTTCAATTAAACAATAATTAGAGGTATTTCAAAGAATTCCCACCTAATTACATTTTTTATATTTCCGGCAATTATTTACCATTTTTTAAAAAACTTTTTATTGCAAAATTCTATACCGATCAAAAGGATTCGTTGGTCTGTTTGTTTTTGGTACAGTACGGCAGTCTTTTGTTAAATGATTTTCATCTATAGATAAATACGCTAAAATTATTTTAAATCGAAGCTGATTAAATACTTTATGGATAATCTTCAACGCCAGTAATGAAATAAAAGCTTTAATACCTTCTTGTATTAATTATTAGACCTGACTTGGACCCTAAGCAAAAAAAAGCCGTAGAATTTATTTATAAATCTCTCAAATTCCTTAACTCATTAAAAACTTCGGGCTAGATTTAAACAGTCTTATTCTACTTAGGTTGTTTTAGCCAAGGTTTCAAGCCAGTCCCACCTCCCTCCCCCCCCTCCCCCCCCCAGGAAAATAGTTACACACTTGCTTCGTATTATGAACTCCAACCTTGAGTTAAAACATTATTCAACTAGCATAATGTCGCTTGAGGCTAAAAAAGTTCTTATAAAACAAACAATATTTCATTCTTTGAACAAGTCTCTATCCTTGTTCAAAAGTATGCTTGGAAATTAAACAAAATTTTAGCATATAAAAGAAGAACAAAATACGAAATATAATATTTAACAGATGAATTGAAATTACAATTTTTTTTAAGTTATATATCAATTTGTAATGAAGAACGTTCAATTTTTTCACCACATAATGGCCGAAACGCAGAAATTGCCGTGATTAACTTTTTTAAAAAAAACGTAGTTTTACCGACACGTTTGCTGTAAAGCAAATAAACCAGGTATAATTTGAAATACACGGAAGATTAGCTTATGATACAGATTTATATCAGAATAAAAATGAAAAGTTGGATCCTTAAATAAAGTCGACATTTTATGCTAGCGGATATTTAAAAATAATTTTTTTACAAAAAAATCCTCAATATAATTCTTCCAAAAGAATGTACGTAAAAGTATTGAACCAGTACTAAGCATCATCTCGTGTTTTTAAATTTAGGGAATTTTTTTGAATTTTTGCGACAATAATATTTTAAAAGATAACAGAAGAAACAACGTATCAGGCTAAATATTTTCGAAGAAAAAAATGTAGTCATTAAACACAAAGCACATTTGACCGTTTATTAAAAAATTTTTGCAAATATTCCTCATCTTAAAATTAGCAGATTTTAAAACCTCAAAACATATTTTCATTAAAACAAGCACAACACATTTGCATAAAACGATTACAATCATTCGGTTGATAGAAATTTAAATTAACGTATGAAAATTAGCGTTTCAAACAAACCCATGTATTCTAGCAAACAATGTGACGCGGGATCCTTAATACAATCCGATTGGTTGCTCATGTGCACCTCACTGAAGAATGATAAAAACTAAAAACATCAAATAAATAACAGAGCCACGACATGATCCGGAACGTTGCTCTCCGTGCGACAAAAACTTTGGAAAGTGTACTAGACGGTAGATAGAAGGTTGCAATTCATTTAACGACAGTACAGGAGAGAGATTTGGAAAGAAATTAAGTTCTAAGGTTTTCGCTGATTACTGTGAGTTCAGTCTGGCAGCCGGTGGAATCATTTGCAGCAGACATAGTATCAGAGGAAATTAGTTCACTCGGATTGTTTTTATTACAGACAGTTGTCTCCGGGAGACGGAGAGCTGATATTTCCGTCTCCAGTAGCAGAGCCCTTTTCTAATACGAGGAGTGTCTGGAGTAAATTTAAAATAAAATTTAAAACAAGATAGTAAAAATGACTATATTCAAACAATAAATAAAACAGATGTGTTAGTTCTTGCAGTATGAAATCACTGGAGCCCTAACTATACAAAATAAAGTTCATTATAAAACTAAATAATGTTGGAAAACTGGCTTGCTTTAGAAAATAAAATGCTTTAGCTAAACGAATAACCAAGATGATAATGTCTCGCGTTTTTCCCCATAATGCTAAAAAAATAAATAAAACTGTAAAAAAAAGGGGAAACTGCCGAAAATGTCAAGGTAACTTTTATCAACCTGCATATTATGTACTAAGGAAATATTAGGCATCACGCCTAGCACTGTTGAAGAATATACGATAAGAAAAAAATATAGAGAGAATGGGACATTTTTCTCGCACGTGCATCGTTAGTATTAGGGTTCATAGTTTAGGAGTCTTTAGTGTTTTGCTTACTTAGCCTACTAGTGTTTGCATATTTTTTGAAGCTTGAACTGGAACGGAGACCAATAGCTTTATCCTCTTTTTTATGCAATTGTGACATTATCTCAAGTTTCTATTTTTATATTTTACACATATACGCAATAAGATTCTAAGTAAAATAAATAGAGAAACCAGGCATTTTAAATCTTTCCTATAGTATCAAAATGTATAAAGTAGAAGAGCTTATGAAAGTTATCCTCAGAAATTAACCTCTTCCCACAAAGAAAAAAATACTGTTTGGCTAGGTGCTTTTACCTTTAAATTTGTTAAAAATGTGAAATCCTGTCAATGTCCACAATTTTTCCGATTATCAACTACTAAGGTATATTTACTAGTATGAACTTCTAGGAAATCGAGGATTACTACTATCAGTTTTAAAAAGATACATGTCATATTTATTATTAAGTAGTATACGACGTTACGATTCACATACAGTATCCTGTCCAAAAAAAAAATAAATATTTATTTAAAAGCAGGAGCAACCGTTCGAGACATTTAAATATTAATTTGAAATCTTCGCATACAGACAGAATTAAAAGTATCTTCTCTAAGAAAAAAAAAATGAGCTTTCATACCGCAGAATATCGAAATTAGTTCTCACATACAGACTGGTAAAAATTAATCAAGAATTATATAAATTTCCGAATTCATACATTATTTAAGACAGCAAAAATGCTAGTTCGAATATGCAGACGAGAATATGACTTGTTTCGCATTTACTTATCAATTTAAGAAAACGCTGCTTTAAGATAATCATTTTGATATGAACATTAAACTCAACGACTTAAAATCATCCAATTTCAAGAGACTATGAAACAATTTTATCTAATAAATAACCCGATAAAGACATCAATTTCGATTTTCTGGAAGGAAAACCATCATAGCAACATTTCATTTCAAGGCTACGTCATAAGCCATTACGTAAGTACTATGCTAAGAGATCGGAAAAAACCATGTGCTTAGTGGCGCCAGGGTTGGCACTTCAACACTTTTCCGCCGAATTTAATGGAATTAATTGCTAGATCATAACGTGTGTGTGGCAGCTAATGTTACTTATCTTTCATTCACTGCCTCTTTAATGAAGAACAAAAAAATGTGACGCGTGAATGAAGGAGATTGATTCAACGTAGATTTATTACATGTGTAAGCACGGAACATTGTGTTACTAGTCGACCTAATAGAGCGGTGGAATACTGAGAGACGAGAAAATAATTTTTAAGAGTTAGACAGGCTATTGAGTATGTATGTAAATAATGGCAGAATTAGAGCAATTTTAAATAAGACAGATGATTTTTTTTTTAACTTTGATATTACTTGGATGTTTTCGTGAGACTTGAAAGAAACATTTTTTTTCTACCGACCTCATTACTTGGGGGCTTCCAAGGGTTCTTCCTGTGCACGATGAAATATAACTGACGTGTCTTCTCTTAATTTTTGGATTCTTCAAATAAAAAATTTTCATGATGGTGTATTTTTTTTTCTTTTGGGAGTAAACATGGAGTTGGTGTTAACGATTTTTAGTATGTTATTATTTGTGGGGAAATTAAAGTTGATTTACAGTAATAACTATCATATTTTGCTACATCGGGGCTTATTTCACTTTGACCTACATATTTAAGCTATACTCGAGAGGCTAGAAATATCCACGCCTACCGAGGAATTCGAACCCAAAGCTACTAAATCTTAAAATCTATCTTTCAAAATAAAAATACTCAAAAACTGCTTGTTAGTTAAAATCATAAACGATATAAAACAAAAGGAAAAAATGCAAGTTACTTGCCACAACGAGATTTAATTGAATACAAGATTCGGAGCTAAAAAGGATTGGAAAATACCTCTTGTTTTACCAAGCATTTTTTCTGTCAACGAGAGATAAATCTTCATTATTTACAATATTCGATTCTGTACCAATGACTTCCACAGGTTTCTCATTCGGAAATCGCATTTGAAAGTTGGTTGTTCATGAGAAAATCGCGCTATTCCACGTATAAGAAGGAGAAACGGCTACCAGCACGTGTCGTAGTTCGATAGAGTTTATCATTCCGCGTTATTGCTGCTCGTATTGGTCGGAATCTAACGACTGTCATGCGAATATGGAATCGATGGGTTCAGGAGGGTGATAATGAACGTCTTGCAGAATCTCAACGGCCTCCCCGCCACTAACGCCCGAGAGGACAGACATGTTGTCAGGTTGGCCTTGCAGGATCGTACAGCCACATCACGGATCTTGAGTCAGGAAATGGGCTTGTTTGCAGCATAAGTATCCGTACGGACAGTGCGACTACGTCTGGAGCAGCACGGACTGTCTACACGGCGACCATTACTGCGGCTTCAATTGACACTGCAGCATAGAGACGCGCGGCGACAGTGGTGCGCCCAACGACAAAACTGGATACAGGAGTGGCACCACGTCGTTTTTTCAGACGAGTCCCGGTTCTGCGTGCAGCATCGTGATAGACGTATCCGTGTCTGGAGGCACTAAGGAGAACGCACGCGACCTGCTTGCATTCGATATCGTCATAAGGGATCTGCACCTGGTATGATGGTATGGACAGACACTGGGTACACGATACCTCTTGTTCGCGTCGTCGGTAATCTGAACAGTCAGCGTTACATTTCTCAGATCTTAAAGCCGGTGGCTATGTCCTATCTTCGAGGCCTGGAAAACGTCATCTTTCAACAAGATCATGTAAGACCGTATATTGCCCGTCGTGTCCTGACCTACCTCGACACAGAGGGTGCTCGACTGTTGCCCTGGCCAGAACTTTCCCCATATCTCTCCTCCCTCATTGAAAACATCTGGTCATGGGTTTCTGAGAGACTGGGCCGCCACAGACCTCTAGCCACTACGATTAATTAAGTGTGGAATAGACTTGAAGAAGCATGGAATGACTTGCCCGTATCTGTCATCCAAGCCCAGTTGGACTTGATGCCTAACCGGGTTAGAGTCGTTTTAGCTGCCAGAGGCGGCAGCTGTGTGTACTAATTTCGGACCCTGTATATCCCAAAATTGCCAACAAATTGAATCATGATTTCTTCCTACTATGTTGTATAGGTACAATAATTTAAGTTTTGTTCTTTACCTTCCTTCCTATAGTGTTGCAATTTTAATGGCCAGAAGTGTAGATTTAGTTGTAAATAAAGCACGCGAAATTTGCAGAACAGTCATTTAAGCAACTAATTGCATTCCTTTTTTTTCTTTGATAGTTACTATCATGAAGTGAATACGTGGTATCGGTACTGAATTTCCAATTATCCATGTATCACAAACGAAAATTGCATATAAATATAATGCAAAAGTTATGAACTGAGATCTTACTCAAAGGAATATAATAGATAGTTTTTGGGGGCGAAAAACATAGGTCAATGAAAATTTTATATTTTGATTATACCCTATTTAAATCACTAGGCTAATTCATTTAAGACCTTTGAACAGTCTATTTTTACAGTGCGTAGGACCACTTACCCGTTATCCGGGCACAGCCGTACATTGATTAGCACTGATGATTTCTGTGCATCTTGCAATATCAATTCAAACAGCTGGAGAAAATCCCTTATTCGTGATACTATACCTTTAATGCTATAGTAAATCGATCGCATTTTGCATTGTTGCAATAAATTTGCACTGTGCGACTGCGTGTGAAAAAGGTAAGACTTAATAGCACGCACAAAGCATAAAAATAAGTGAACTATTGGTTGTAAAAAGGAACGGGAAATGTTTAACTACCGAGAATCAGTAATACCTTACAATATTCCGGAATTGTGAATTACAACTATTCGGGCGTGTGAGGGAAAATATTTTGTCCCTCTGCCCATTCAAGCTGTCAAAACACTGCATAAAGCTGTCAGACACCCACTGCATCGAATAGTTATCTGACAAAAAAGACTAAATACATCTCTCTCAAAACCAAGCAGTATAAAAACACTAATTAAATAAAATCGCATAATTGCATTCGCGGAATAAAGAGGAAATATTTAAATGAATTTTTTAAGACTGACAAAGGTTTTATTTCAAAAGTAGTTTTTGAGTAGCTGAAAGGAATTAATGTTTTTCACCCAGAAAACCATCTTTCTTTCAAATTGCTTAGGAAATATGTCTGGTAAGAAGAATTAAGTAAAAAAAATGGGAGATATTGAATAAATCGCAAAATAATCTTATCTTTTAAACTTTTATTATACTTTGAAATGCATAAAGTAAAAGAGTAGTAATTGGTTTATTATCGAATCTTTAAATAAAATCACAAGTAAAATACATTTCTAGATAAAGAAACTTTTCAATTAATATTTTAATATTGCCAGCTTATGACTGTTATTTTTTCTCAAACTATAAAATAAAAATTCGTTGGAATTCCCTTTTCTATTTCATGCGCTTAATTAGGCAATCATGTCATAATCTTTATAAAATGTATTTAAATAAAAATTTACAAAATGTAAGAATCGAAAAAATGCATATATATAAGACAGTGTGAATACTTTCAGAACGGAAAAGAATTCAGAGTGAAGTTTTAAAAGGAATAAATTTCTACGGAAACTTCACAAATGCCTAAAACTACAATTTCCTTGTTTTGCAACTTCCCATAAATACAAAGAAGTGCTTAAAACATTTACCAAAACTTTCTTTTTCTCGAAAAATAGCATCATCCCCAAAACTCTTACACTTAGAAAACAATTGCTGCCGACATCGACAACAAAACACTACCACATTAAGATTTCTTCAACTGAGGCCAAAGATAGCAAAAAAAGGTAAAATAAAATAAATAAATAAATAAAGACAGCATTATCTTACAATGCAACTCAATGCTTTCTTAGAAAACCGACACTTTCACCTGACGCTAGAGAAATCAGGTCAAGTTAAGGCCAGCAGAAACAGAGAAAAAGAAAAGGGCTATTTAATGGAAAAGATGATCCCGCAATGGAGATAACTAAGATTTAAAGCGCAACAGTATACATGTAAACTGATTCGGTGCTCCGTATTTAAATTCTGGTCGAAAGAGGAGACCATTAAATGTCATGCTACTAAAAAGAATACTGACATAATTGAAAATTATTTATTTTTATTCGTAAATATTTACATTACTAAGTACAGTAACTCATTAGTTACTAATGTTCATTTATATAAAAATTCTCGTTTCAAAGAATGTTTGAATTTTGTAGAGTAGACACTAACGATGACGACTCTGCTAAATACTTTCTAACATTTCTTTCGCAATGTACGGCCACAGGAACTGACCACAATATTTCCTGACATAAGTGTTGGTCATCATAGGAGTTACTCATGTCATAACCTCTAGACTTTACATACTTATCCGCCTGATATAGACAGGGGAGATGTTGATTCACAACAAAGGCGGCTCCAGGAGGGGGGGGGGCGCAGTAGGGGTAATTGCCCCACATAAAAAAAGCCCGGCGTATTTCTTCTTTATTCAGTCTAAAATTATATAATCGTAGACCTAATAGGGTGAGTGTCCCAAATATCACCCCTGTATCTTACACCTCCTACTCGTGTTTCTAAACTATGATTCGCGCTATGTATGAGAAAATGCAGTAACTTCTTAGTTCTGGGTTCGTACTAACAGCGGCGATAGCGACAACGCTATTATCACTGACAACAAAAACTATATGGCGTATGAAGTTGTTTTGGCTGTTGTCTTCGTAAACTTTTGCTCCAAATAATCAGAATCCACTGAATGACCAGGTAGGTGTATCCAAATTCTAATTTTGCTTATACCATTTGAAAGTGCATTAAACAGAGACTTTGCTAGCAACACCTTTTAACAGGTGCTCCTAATTTCGCCTGGTAGGTGGTAAGAGGAACAGAGGTAGACGATATTAGGAACCGCTCTGGGGTTCACTGGAAATTTAAATTTTTCCAATTTAGCTACAAAACTTAAACTGGCACTGGTTTTGAAGCAGGTTGATTTCAGGATACCAAAGGAAATAGTTCTTAGGGATGTTCTTTGAGTTTCCAACCTAATCAGAAACTAAAAAGTGGATGAAATGTCGAAAAAAATTTAGAGTAGTTGATATTTTGGACACATACCTTACTAAATGAGTTTAAATATAAAATGATAGGATGTTTATTTCTTATATATATATATATATATATAACCCTAAGACCCGACGTTGCCCCCCCCCTCCCCAAATATCTGGGCTGGAGCCGCCAAATTCACAATCAATCGCCTGATTCCTATTCAAATTCAGACATTCATCTTCGCATTTTTTCCCTTACCTCTAATGTGGGAAAGCAAAACCATTCCTCGAAAGATTGCGGGAAAGCTAACCATCTTTCTTTAACGCTGTAAACCATTATACCATCACACCACATTATGACCATTCCCAAATAACCTCTCTAAATGTTTATATTTTATTGCAGCTTGCTAAGAACTAATACGCTTTAAAGAATGATTTTCAACTTCAAACAAAAATACTATACAAATATATTGTACTACACAAGTCATTTGTCCTTTTTACGGGTATTCCTCAGAAGCATGATAATTAAGTTTTATGCTAAGTAAACCAGACCTCTTCATTCGATATTCGGAAACCTGTTTCTTAAAAATATTTTTGATTAATATCATGTTTCAATCTTGGAACCATACGTCCTCTGTTTTAATGGCTGTCTTTGGAGATAATTAAATAAATTTATAAAAGGCAAAATAAAATATTTTAGGAGTTACTAAAATCACTCTTCAAAAGTTATTGTTTTTAGGAGTTCTTTAGTAAAAGTTCGAAGGTAGCCCTCAAAAACCAAACTAAGCAAAAGTTAATCTAAATATGATTTAAACTTGGCTAAAATAATAAGCTACATACCAAGACATTATCACAAATCTAAGACGTATCAGGGAAAACCAGTATTTAGCAAGCGCATAAATGAATTAAATCAAGTATTAGGCTCCCAAAGCTATTTTCTAATTTGAAAGTTAAATGACGGGTTACCCGTATTTGGAGGAAATGCTCTCTATTTATACAGTATTAAACTACATGTTTATAGGTAATGCATTCAAGTCAGTATCATCAACAGATGCCTCATTCACAGAACACTTCTGAATACAGATGAAATGCGTTTAAAACACATTCTCTACATCAACTCATAATGACATTTGTTTGATCAATTTCTCTACAATTAGAAAGTTGCAAAAAAAAAAGTAACAAATGATCCTTCCTAGAACATTTATTCTTCAGTGTATGAAAGGAATATGCTACAGATTTTCTCTCATTCATTGTATCAAAAATGTGACTAAAAGTGTAAGCCATAGAAAGTGTTCAGAGAATTAATATTTTTACAATAAATTTCAAATAAGAAATTTATATTTTTTTCAGTGAAAATGGAGCAAATTCTTCTGGTACAATGCGAAGTCGCAGTAGAAGGATCAGCTTGTGCTTGCAAATGCAGTGATTTGCATACAACGGCAGCTTGAATACATACAAACGCAGTGAAAGATATTGGGTTACAGCGCGAATACAGGCAATCCAACGGTTGTATGGTGGGTGGGAAGATATCTCAAGGGAGGAACTTACTAGAAATACTTGCTATTAGCATGACATGCGAGGAGGTCACGAAAAACAAGAAAGATCATCTCGTCAATGTGATAAGAATACGAGAGTGAGACTTCGAACTAACGGCTTACGTAACCACAGTATTCTGTTATTGCATGATTTGGGGGACATACCCTTCTAAGATCATGAAAGCACAATGCAGCAAAGAATATACAAAACGGTTGAATCGTTTATTATATTTTTCGCTACAATGTGTTTCTTGAAAGTTTCATTGGAAATACCTGTGAGGTTAAAACATCATGAAGTTCTAATATTAACTCTCATCGATAGTGTTTCTTAAAATACCAACAACTATCATTTTAGCAAAATAAATGTTTATTGAACAGCATAACTCGATCGCGTCTTTATTTACAAGTCTTTATTGGTGCAATTTGCCATTACATTTCACAGTAAATAATTTTTATCAGGATCCGTACTAGACACGTTGGCGTTACCGAAAAACAACTGCACAAGAACAAATTTAGATATTACTAGAACAAATCGTTTGTTTTACCGCGCGCTCCTTATTCACCTGCAGATCTTCATTCATGCTCACTAGCAGTGACGTCATTTGCATCGATGTAAAAATGACCAATCAAAAGTCATGACACAAAAGTAACGCAAAACTATGGACTAGAAAACAGTAGAAGCATATAAATAATAACGGAATCTCTGGTTGTCAAACTGTATTTTCAATCCACATCTGACAGTTATTACAAGCTTTAAGATCAAACACTGGTAATCACGAAAGCTTTAAAATATTAGTGAAGGAAATCGTCCTACTTAAAAGCATTTAAGTACTTATAACTGTGATCGTAATTTTATTTCCGTTATATTTTATTATAAGCATGATAAAATATTCATATTCACTAGCAGTGACGTCATTTGCATCGATGTAAAAATGACCAATCAAAAGTCAGGACAAAAGTTACAGAAAATTATGGGTTAGATAACCGGAGAAGCATTTAAATAAAAAAAATAACGGAATCTCTGGTCGTCAAACTGTATATTCAGTCCCCATCTGACAGTTATTACAAGCTTTAACATAAAACACTGCTAATCACGAAGGATATAAAATATTAGTGAAAGAAATCGTCATACTTAATCGCATTTAAGTACTTATAATTCTGAGCGTAATTTTATTTCCGTTATATTTTATTACAAGCATGATAAAATAATAATTTGACACGATGAGAAAACTATAAAGCATATGAAACTTCAGAATATTTTTCCTTTTGAATTACGCTTGAATGTTCCCTTTAGGATATAATAAAATAAAATAACTCTTCAACCTGAAATATTTAAAAAAAATTCGGCTACTCTGCGCAATAACACTTAAGGCAAAAAGAAAGAAAAACAATACATCTGGAATTGCATAAGAAGTAGCGAATTTAATACATAAAGCTATCGCGGAAAAGAACTATTTTAGCATTAAGAACACTTCAACTAAAACCGAAAGGAGGAAGAATTAAAAAAAAAAAACCTAAAATGTCTGTTCTTGGAATGTAACTCAATCCATTTTAAGAAAAGCGAGATTTTCACCTGACACTAGGAAAGCCTAGCGGGTCAAGTCAAGGACATTGCTAACGAATCTCGTAAAGGACCATCATAATGAATAATATGCAGCCGGAGAGGATGAAACAAATAAGATTCAAATAAAAGTTCTCCCAGAAAACGAGAGGTTTCCTTAACGAACGCCATTAGGCAGGTTTTCCACGCTTCTTACACGGGAGTCTCAGGCTCCCTTTCTTAATGCGGGAAGAGTGGATTTAAGATGGTGACTCACATAAGGAGCAAGAAAGGAAGTGTAACAGAGAGGGGGATAATAAAATCAGTGAGGGGTAAGTTCTTCTCAGGTGGATGAGCCCACAACCCGTTCGCTCTTACTCATATGCCCGGTACTAACGAATTTCTTTGGCAGTAATAAGCGGCGGTGGGCAGAAAACTCGAACAGTAGCATAACGAGGGCACGCACAAAATATCCGAGTTCAGAAAACAGGGTTCCCTAAAACGAACCGTCATTTAAAATAACAGTATAAAGTAGGAATATGTTTGCCCACTTTCTGTTGAAAGAATGAGAAAGACAGGAAGGGAGTTGTTATATAACAACGCACCATTAAGGTAATTTCTCAAAGGACTTGCTTTGGAAGACGTTTCTTGAAGGGCATGGTAATGAAAATTGAAAATCTTTGCGGGTCATATCAACATGAGGTCTACACAAACTTTTTGTTGTAAAACATAGTATAACTATTCAGATATTTCAAAGTCTTGTATAATATGCCTATATAACTCGACAGAAAAAAATTATCTTTTAAGTAAAGATTTGAATGTCCTAAATTTATTCAACAACAAAAAGTCTCGGATGATTTATAAAATGAAATGATTTTTTCCTTTTAAGAGTATATTTTAATCCCGTTGCACTCTAGAAATATTTTAATATTTCCTTCCTGCATGAGTGTTTGTAACCACTTCGAATCGGTCTCTTAAGCTGAAGGTCCTACTCTGCAGCAAGAAACTTATGCAGCAAGAAATGGCAATAGCTCTAAATATCCAGCATCCAATCTAAGGACTCCAGAAAATTTTAAACATTTTCTTATTTACCCCTATAGAAACATAATTATTCATGAAAAATTCACGACTACTTTTTGGGGAAAGACACTTTATTCGAATCTTCAATTGCACTTCCATTTAATTTTCAGATCTATAAAATTTTACATTTTATAGAGTTTTAAAGTGTTATAACTTTTGGACTATTTTCCGAACTCTGAAACTATTGCTAAGATTCCTCTGTTTTAGCTAGATGCGTAATAACGATAATTCATTTCCACGAGCGGCTGATGTTTTAGAAAAACTGCCAAAAAAATTCATTCCCAGTACAATTAACATTCTCAGTTGCCAAGGCTGATGTTTCTGTCAGTACGAGTGACATTTCGAGTGACAGAAATAAACACCCGTGACAGTAGGATTTGCGTTTAGTGTAGATAGTGTTAAGGGGGTGTATACAGGAAAATGTGGCTTTCGTAATTGCTATGTCTCAAAAAGTACCAACTACTGCAAGTGCACACATAAAAATTCGGCTGGCGTTTGGTACAGAGGTACCTATAATGTGTCAACTGGAATCGTTGATAACACAAAATCACGTGAATGATCTTTCAGAGGTAGTATATAAATATAATATCTGACTAGGAGAATGACTTGATCCCTTATAAGCATGAGCAATATCCGGATATCTTTTTACAACCGACCGGAACAGATCAAAAAGAAAGAGGATCTGTTGTATCATTCCGTCTTAAGCTAAAATACTTATTCTCGATATTAAGAATCAGAGATCAAGGAATTGCAATATCCTGTGACATTTGCCTATTTGTAAATGGAGTATTGTTAATGTATCCATTTGAGAATAGGCCCACACTTCCAAAAATTTTATTGTCTGGAAGAAATTTTACTGTATTTACATTTAATTTCCTTTATTATTGTAAAGAAGGAGGAGGAAAAAAATAGGGGAAGCTGTTCTAGACATACTATTTATTGAAGGTTTGTTATAGATAAAACTGCCACAGTAAATGGTAATGAAAAAAGCGGATAAGATATATTTTCATAAATAGAATTTAAAAAAAAAGAACTCATCAAGCGTCATAAATTTATTTGTATTAAAGTCAAATCAATAGACCATCTAGCAAGCAAAATATTTCTTATTATCTATACTACCTTGGAATTACCAAGAATAACGGCCTTTACCCTTACATTCCTTAGATAAAAACTCGAAGATTCGAAGTTAGAATACCAATACCAGACAAGACAATCAGAATCACGCGCTTTTTTCCTCTCTTTGATCTTAACCCTTTCAGGGGCAACAACTTCTACCGTTGGCACGGTGCAGATTTACTTCCCGATTTTTTTTTAACCTAAAGGATCTTGAAAACTTCACATTAAAGGTTGCAAAATGTTTTTACTTCTTTAAACTGTTAACAGATGGCAGTACTAGCCATTTTTCTGCTCATTGAACTGGATTACATTCAATGCAAGCGAAAAAATGACTAGATTTAGACGTTTGCACTGTGCAAACGGCGTCCTTCAAAGGGTTAAACACCAGAAAAATGTTCCCACACCTGTGTCAACTAGTTCTACGGCCGTATCTGTTAAAACGTTAAAAAAAAGCGACTCAAGGACGAGTATGAAAAATATGAGAGGGTTAAATTCTTGTATCACCCTTTATGTAGAATCTGTACAAGTTAACCTGTTAGCAGGTTTTCCTGAGCGAGTATCGTACTACAGCTACGCAGGGAAAAAAAATAACTACCAAAATTAACGGTATAGATAAATGCAGTTGCCATAACTCCAAATGTTCAGAGATGGCAAAACTGGTAACCATTCATCAGCTGGTAGGCCCATTTAGTACGAACATACTTTAAAGACAAAAAAAAAACCTTAAAATTAAATCAGAGCCGTGATGTGCGATTAACTTCTTATCTCGAAACGTATAAATTTATATAAAACTGTGAAACCGTGTAATTAACAAAAGATGATATATGTTCTTGCATTCCGTCAACTACAAGAACGAACATTTGCATTGCGATCACGAAATGAAAATGCTTCAACTATTATTCTGCTCTCGTTTAAAGAGAAAGATAAAATACAGCCATCTTGATACACATAAAAACTGTACTTATTTTTCCTATTTTTTTAATCCAAACTATCATTCACAGTAACAGGGATAGTACGTGCTTTTCACATATTAAAGTAGCAGACTTCTAAATTGCCCATAATCACTTACATAGCTTAAAATAAAAAAAGAAGAATGAAGAAAGGAGTAAAAGAATGTACATGGTCTGTCTGTGAGATTTTTTTTTCTCTTTGATACCTCTGTTCTTCTCATTCTCGCGAAATATTGCTTATAAATGTAGTTAAGTAGAATTATTTTCCTATCAAAGCATTTACTAGTGCTTTAGAAACGTCTTACAGACTCTTATATTTTATAGTAATGATAAATTCAGAATTATATTCCCACTATTTCAAAAATGGAATTTCCTTGGTTTCTGTGATTTCTAAAAAGGGGCTACTAAATTTTTAAAAAACTATGTTTTTTAAATATGCAATGTACTTGACTAAAATAAGGAAAATCTCAGCTCAGTCTAAAGACCTATTCACACGAGTTTGCTACTCTTACTTCCTCCTATATCCTGTTACGAGGTTGAACAGACCATAGTAGTGTATTATATTTCACTTTTATCACATGTATTTTTTCTCGCACATTTCATGTCTCCTTGGTTTTTCAACCAAATTTTTATACTCTAGATTATGCTATTTTTAATTATTAACATCTCCAAGAAATTATACATTACTGAAATCTGCAACTTCAAGCACTAGTTTTGAATTTAATTCGATATTTCCACCCTAATTCACTTAAGCATGAAATTTTCTCAATTGGATCAATAAGGGATGAGCAAATGTTCTGCAATTTTCAAAGATATCAAATCCGATTTACAGTATCTAAAAATTTCAAAGGAATTAAACTTGAAACAACGGTTATTACTAATTGTTATGTGTGTATACATATTAATCCTTATTTTCAAGTACAGTAAAATCACCTGTAATTTATAGCGTCATCATTACAAGAGGCTATTAAAACTCATTAGAGCACGCCCGCATTTTCCTTTAACGCAGTTACTCACAAACTCAAAATCTTATAATGTGGAGAATATACATTACTTAGCATGGTATGCTTCTCTGACTTAACTACCAGAGCGCCTGATATATGATGCTGTAATCCTTCTCAATTTCAGTGAGTTGATGGGGAGTGTTTGTCCGTCACAAACATACCCCAATACCCGTTAGTGTAGCGCAGTCAAATTGGCCAAATATACGAGTCCGTTGCGATGGTCGTTTCGATGCGTCAGAGCACATCGAAGTGGTCTTTGACTACACTTAATGGAATCGATAAATTAAACAACCTTTTTAAACAGGATGTTGATATTACATCCGTCTAAAGAAATTTGTGAAAAAAGATATTGTAAACAGCATAAAAACAGTGCGATTCACTTTCTTGTCCTGGTCACCTACTCATCAAACTTGATTTCAACGAGTTGGTCAAATGTAGTTTTTTTAACAATTGTCATTTTATACAACACCATGTTACAGGAGCATAATCATACGAAATTTACCATATCGCCTGACAAACGTTTCTCAAAGGCTTTATCTATATTTAATCAATTGCGCGTAAATGGCTGAAACTGCCTATAAAGGTAAATACTGAAACACCAAATGCAGATGAGTATATAATTATGAGAGCACATGAGCGTGAGATTTAAACCACATTGACAAAATAGGATTAGCGTTGCATCAATATTTCCTTTCATCTTCCGGATTGCATCCAATATCTAACCTTAGTACCCTGGCTCACGCAATTATACAACAATTAAATTCTAAGGAAACGACTCAAGTTAATCAGCGTTTTTCAGTTTTAAACTGCAAGAGATAAATAGTCAATGGTTAAACTTGAAAATTAAATGATCGATATGAGTCAACTAAACTGAAAGGTAAATAGAGAGGTTAATGAAATTGTGCGATATTTATATAACATCAAATTATATGTGTATGCTTAGGGCGCTCAAGTTAATTAATGTCAGCAGTGCATGTTTCGCGTGTGTGTTATAGGCGTTCTGCGATAGGTTACGAGAGAGATAGCTACTCTAGACCTACCGCAGTGCGGGAAATCTTCACGATCAAAATGGTGTACACAAGTTAGACAGAAGCGCGTCTTTATCTTATTTTGAAAATCGTAAAGAAACCCATATCTCGATTATTTATTTTAAACTAAACAAATATTTCTCTCGAAAATTCAAACCAAGCATGAAAATCATTATTTGCCCACGGCATTCTCCAGCATTTATGTTATGTATTCACAAAACATAATATTTGTATTAATACAATTCACTGGTTGATATGTTTGTTGGGATTTAATGGCGCAAATTACATTTATTTGAACAAATTTAACAAACATATAATTCATTTTTCCAGTATTTTAGATCCTAAAGTATACATTGTAGGGACTAAATACAAAACTTTAAAGCGCAGAAAATAATTAGACTAAAAGAGCAACATGTCGCATTAAAATCCCTGAAGTCCATTAATTAATTGAAATTAGAAACTACATGATTGTAACATTTTCAACCCTCGTTGGAGTATCGGCTATTTTTAGAATCAAATGAGTGGCCAACTTATTACAATCAACAAATGACCGAGCTTAGATTTACATATTATACCTTACTAATCCATGATCCATGTATATTATCATTCTTCGGATATTGTGTATATGCTGATGTGGAATTAAATTCCTCCTAATTTATAATTAGATGTTCCAACTGACATACAAAGTTTCTCAGTTGTGAGCTAAAATTATGCCAATCTATATACATAAAACAGTTCCGTAACTGACTCATTCATTCACTGACTGACTGACTGACTGACTGACATACAACGCACAGACCAAACCGCTGGACCTAAAGGGCAGAAATTTTGCATGGCTATTCTTCTAATAGTGTAGGGGTGCACTAAGAAAGATTTTTCAAAAATTCTTCTTAGATTTTTTAAAATTAAATTTTTAAGCTGTTTTTTAAACTTTTTTTACGTTTGCATTTAAAATAATACATTGAGGGTTATAAAATTTATATCACGAGAAAGATCATAAAAATTCCTTCAAAATGAAATTTTTTTCGAATTTTTACCTCCATTTCCTGATTTTTGGGGAATTTTTAAAGATTAATTTTTAGAATTTAATTTATTAAATGCTGATCACGTGATTTCTTTTTCTGGTACTTTCAATAAATTTATCGTCACGTGCGTAACAACTAAATAGACAAAAAAAATATTTTTTCTCTTTCTAATGCAGCAGACGATTGGATATTATCAAAAAAAATGCATATCCCTTACGATTTTTTTATAAATATATATATATAGATAGATATATATTTTACATCAATTGTATACATTGATCATTGCATTTATTATAAATATATATATTTATTTTTTGGCATTAATTGCATACGTTGACCGTTGTATTTAATTTGAATGTACTCCGTAGCGAAGCGCGGGTTTTCAGCTAGTAGTTTAATAAAAATTAACCGTGATCTGCATTTTGTCGTGTTTTCTTTTGTTTTGCTTTGCTTTGCTTTGGCTTTGTTACGCGAGACCTAAACGAGTCGGTGTCACATTAACAGTTTTAAACCCATTTCCATCTGCTACAAACCGCCATACTAACAGCGGGCTTCGAATGCGCAGATTCTGATAAATATCAAAAGTAGGTACCATATCTCCGGTTTCGAGAGCAAATTAAAAAAAAAAATTACTGTCAGCTATAAAATGATGCAAATAATGCATGGCAAGATTAAATAATTAAGGTATACACCGAGTAAAACATTTTGGAAGTAAAGCCAAATCGCAAGTTAAAAAATTCAATTAACTATCAAAAGAATACAGAAATCCTTTATGACTTCTAAACAAAACAAAAATTTCCTCATTTTTCATAAGATATATTCTTGGGGTATTAAAATTTATTTTGTTTTTTTTAACTTATTATTTTCTAAAGTCTATAGGGATAAAAGAGCATGACGAAATAACTAGTTAGAATCTTTAAAATCCCTTCAGTATGAATTATCCCAAAATACAAAGAAAAACCTGATCTTTACATCCAATTTATCGTAACTCAATGAAGAATTTCTGAAACAAAACAGACTATTTACCACAGTGCCATTGGAATTTCTCTTATTCTCA
The DNA here is from genome assembly GCA_907164885.2 of Dolomedes plantarius. Classification (NCBI taxonomy): domain Eukaryota; kingdom Metazoa; phylum Arthropoda; class Arachnida; order Araneae; family Dolomedidae; genus Dolomedes; species Dolomedes plantarius. The sequence goes on along the minus strand of OU015494.1, from coordinate 121,745,189 downwards.
ATTGCCCTAGGTTTGCAGAATTCTCGCTAACTTAAATTTTTAACGATCTCGAAGAAAATTTTAAGAATTTAGAGAAGTTTACTCTCTATACAAGTTTTGTAAAATGTTATATAGTCATACTTAGTAATTCTTACATTTGGATTCCATATACAAAGAATCTACACCAATTAATTGCAATTTCCTCTTATACGTTTCTTAAAACCTGTAAGTATCGTATATAATATGAAAATTTTATGCATAATTGAAAGGTTACGTCGATAATCCCAAACTAACACATTAAAAAGTCTGATAACCTCATTAAAAATTCCTGATTTTTTTTTTTCAATTTTTACTTCAGAACAGGTATTTAATAGTAGTAACAGTTCCATATACTTCGATACTATTAAGAGTAAAAAGTAAGGATATCTTTGAAAAAAAAAAACATGAATGAAAAATTTCCTCCCACACCGTCCTCGGAAATAAAAAGAAATGCACACGCGCGCTGCAACTTAAAATATCATTTGCAGAATCTATCAAGAACTCGACAATAAACAAGACACAACTCGTCCAACAACACTAGAAAAAAAAAACGAAGAAACTTCTTTGATTTCTTTTCCTAACACATGCGGGCGAGAAGAATGCCGAGCGAAGACGAGGGAGCATTGTTAAGATGGGTTGACCCCACAGCCACCCTTAACATACCCTCCATCTCGTGAAGTGTTTTCAAGAGCTAAGAAAAGTCCGACTTCCTTGACAGGACCACAGAAAGGGAGTCCTGAAGTGCGCCCACTTGAGCGCTGAATAACATATGGCGTTTATGCATTATGATATGCCATTCTTATCCTTGCATACTTGCGCCAGCGAACGGGGCATGTCAAGAGACTTGAGGTCTTCCACCTGCATAACAGGCGTAACCAGGGATGAAAATTATAACGACAGCGATGTAGCAGGCTAAAAAGAAAAAAATAGTACCAAGTGATGAAATATAGAAGTGCCGAATGACAAATGGGGAATGAGCTCCATTCGATACGGCGGCACGGTGATGTACACGTTATAAATCGTAATTTTCGGAAATTTTTTTTATAGGTCTTTAACTAGCAACTGTGATAAGAACGTGTGCCGTTCAGTTATAAACATCCACATGCGCGTAAAGTGTAAGGAACGATGAGGCATGAGAAAAAAAAGACATTATCTGAGGAACAAATTTATCAAAAGGAAAGAGACGGAATCTTCAGATCCGTTGAGATAGGAAGCTATATCGTATTTTGTCTCGCCTACTAGGGATATATATTTAGCGGGGTGAAATATTTATCTCTTATATCTCTTCTTCTAAGAGTTGTATGACATTTTCTCTTTCCCGGGAATTTCGAAATATTTAATCTGCTTATGCCAGCGTTAACAGAGAATTTAAATCAAAACAGATACGTAAAATGCAAAGATCGAAAATTTCCCAAAAGAAAATTAAATAATGAAATATCAACGGTAGAATTAAAAAAACCGAAAAAAAATGGATATTTTTTTTTAATTCTAAAAGCAAATATCTGCAATTCCAGTCTTCCAATTGAAACCCACGAATTCATACAAATTATGTATATAATGTTGTAAAGAGTTTAAGTAACACAATTATATTCTGTACATTTTATGAACACAGATAAAACAAAATCTATTGTTTCAAACAGTATGATATAACATCTCATCTGAAGTAATTTCTATGAACATTTAAAAATGAAGAATGGTGGAAAGGCATAAATAGAACAGGCAACAATATGTTAAAAAATTTAATAAACAAAAACTTTCCCACCTTATTTTCTTTAGAAACGTAAAGATACTACAAAGTAAAAATTTTGAGCAAATTTTAAGAGGAATTCAAATTCCGCGGATCTGAGACTACTGTTGTTATGTTATGAGAAGCAACGAACAACCACGTCACTCAATATCTAGATCTTCATAACTTTCAGTAAAATAACATCGATATATTCTAAAATATCTCCCACTTAAGTTTAACAGCGGTCACTTTTCACAATAAAATAGACGCAAAAGAGAAAATCCCCCTCTTTTAACCAATTAATATTTTTTTAGGATGATTCAATTTATGATTTCAAAGTGATGCAAAATTTAAGTCTTATAGACTTGATTTAAAAAAAATTAACATAGAAAATTATAACTTCTCTTGCTAAATAAAATGACAATGTGGTGGAATAATTATAATCAGATCTAGATATACAGAGGCTGTTCACACATTTTTTAGACGATGTATATTGTATTCACAAAACTAAATTACATAAAATTCTTGTGTTTTAAATGTTCTATTTTGACATCCCTTATTCTGAATTATTTTTCGACACCGCAATTTCCAGGATAATAATGCCTTTTGAAGTGTCAGAAGAGGTATTCTATCCCATTCCTCCTGAACAGCTTTCCAGAGTCCTGTAAGGGTTTTGGGACGACGTTTGGATAATGGAGATTTTAAAAGTCCGAAAGCACAAAAATCCATAGGTGATACTTCGGGAGATTTAGTAGGGATATGAGTGAAGGGTATGGCCTCGATACCAGTTTTTTGTTCCATTTCTTTTAGGAAATTTACAGTGGATTTTGATGTGTGACTGCTAGCTTTCTCCTGATGGAGTCTCACAGATTGATGGCACTGTGGGTAAAGCGATGGTATTTCATTCAGAAAAATTGGTGATAAAATATGTTCCTGATAGTATTTGGAGTTAATCTTGACATTTTTTTCCACTCTCTTTATTTTTAACTTGACATTATAAGAAAAACCAGCAACAATCATGAATCCCTTAGAAAAACTTACTTTCGATTCTTTGAACCATGTACTTAAATTTTTTCTCCCCTTTTATGATAATAAATGGCTCGTTTTTTGTTGAAATCATTTAAATACACCCATGATTCATCTATTGTGACAATTGTTTTCCATTTTTTTTTGGATAAGTGTTTCTCATATAGAATTCTGCAGCGTGTCCTGCGTTCAGCGATATGATTTGGAAGAAGACGATGCACATTGCGTTTTTTTTCGCTTTCTTAAGATTTAAATCAACGTTTATCATTTTGTTTACAGTGGACACCCGAGCATTTTAATGATTTTGCAACTGTCCTTTGACTAGGGGGATTTACTTTTAACATTAAACAACGTACCTTTGCGATAGTCGAAGATTTCCGTTTTTTCCTTGGATACTTGTTTGGAATTTTTGTCCCACTTGAGGCTCCAATTTGACGTATTTTTCCTTTCTTGTTGACGATATTACCTATTGACGCTTTAGATATCACAAAACCATGACTCTCACATCGTTTTTGGATAACGGAGTATGCATATTTCTCTTCGGAAAGAGCATAAATGTAGCCTTCGAACCACTGCTTTGTTAAAAACGCCATTTTGAATAAAAAACAAAAGTTTCAAGCCACACACGATAATTTTGACTTTTAAAAACATAGTACAATTGCAATTATTTCTTTTGCAGCAAACTATTTTTTATTACCGCTTACCAAAATCGTCTAAAAAATGTGCGAAAAGCCTCTATAATCCTGCAGAAATGTATTAAAGCGTTATTGATGTTAAATTTAGAAACATGGTCATCACAAAGAATAAATATACTATATCATTAAATCTAAGAGACTATAGAATATATAAATCAAAGCTAATTGCTCGTTTTAATATCGCACAGAAACATTGTAGCTGCATGTTAAAAAAAACACAGTTTCGTTTTTAATCAAATTTATTCACACTTATTTCCACTATGTACAGCAGATAAAACTTAAAATAATAAACACAAATTAGTGACAATTTTGAATCAAAATACAACAAAAAGTCGTTAACATCTAATTGTAGTACGAAAATAGTCCCCTAATAAGAAAAAGCATTATTAAATTTCTCCGTGGAATTTCCAATCTAATTGGTCTTGGAAATTGTTAAAGCAATAATTTGAGTACCAGACAGATTAATACAGGAGTATTAATGTGTCTGGTATTTGAACAAACCGGAGAGGACACAAAAAGGAATTTAAAAATCGATGCTGGTCCGAAATACCACCAGAACTAATCACGATCAGTCCGAACCTATATAATCACCTCTATTTTTCATGGCAAGTTTCCCTTCAGCCTTTGTTTACTTTAAAAATTTTATTTTATAGATACTAAACGAACAATTTAATGCATGGAAGGAGGGAAATGTGATGATTTTTGTCTCTGAAATTGAGTAACAGAGGAGATTTCTTCTTTCGTGTTAAAAATATTGTCTACGCTTTCACTTGAAAGAAATTCTCAAGCTGAGCGCAGGACAAAATTAGTAAATTTAAATTGAATATGGCTATAAAGCCCAAACTTTAATGCATTTTTTACATAAAGGTTATAATTCAAATACCGTTGATTGCCAGTATCGTACAAAACGCGCATTAGTATTTTTGCATATTTCATACGGAAGAATCACTCCGTACTGTTAAGTGTCAGTATTGTGTAAGAGAGTGTTAGTACTTTTGGGTTATTTTATGCAGGAAAAGTTTTGATACCCAATAGCATTAAGTCCCACTCTCCCCCCCCACCCATTATTGCAAAGGCACTTGGTTGTACATCATTAGCCCCCATACATCGAATATGCATGAGATTGAAGTTAATAACTGAAGAATTACAATAAAATTACTATAGAACAGAACAGGGCTTACATTTCATCAAAACTAAAACTAAATTTAAGTAGTGGATGTCAACTGCATCAACTCTCTAGCTCGCCAATATCTACTGTATAGGTTTTCTTCATTCAACGATGAACAGTACAACAAATGATCTCTGTCCATCTCAATGTTCTGGTTGCACAAAGTGCACAAGGGACTATCATATATACCAATGCGGTACAGATGTTTTGCGAGACAATCATGTCCGTTCTCCAAACGGACTGCCGCAACTGCAATGGAGAGTCTGGGATATTGTAAAGCTGTACAGTGTTAAGTCATAAAATTTTAATACTAAATAATGTAAAAATAAGATTATTTATTTATTTACTTTTGTAATATAATGCTTATTTTTTCATATTCATTATCAAGATTACACTATGTTCTTCAATAATAGAAATTAAGTTTACATAATTTGCCCTCTAACTAGATTCAAAATGTTTCATTTTAATTTTGCTTAAAATTATTATTGTCATTCCTACAGATTAAAACATTTCGAGGAAAATATTCTTAACGTTCTACTGTACAACAGAAAAAGAATGTTAAATCAAATTAGTCACCTCATTTAGAAAAAATTCTGCGTTTTGAAAATAATACTGGCTTTTTCAGCTTATGATATATATCTAGAATTTGAAAAAATAATTTTCCCTGACATAATACATAATTCCACTCAATTGTTTAAAAACCATAAAGGTCAACTTTTTTGTCAGCTGACAAATAAGTCTACGAATAATTCTTTCATGACTTGCAGAAACTTTTCAGAAATTGTGTATTTTGTAACACAGGATTCGTCTTGATTGCAAAATTTACCATAACATACAACAAACATCACATGTACATGTTGGTAAAGTCTGTCTGCAGGCGTCACAGGCCTCAAACGGTCAGTGTAACTGCAGCACTTTTTTTTAGCGATACACATTGCGGATGAAGTCGTAATATGAAAAGAAAGGCATTCTGAAGAATAATTATAAGATGTCCATGATACTATCATCTAATTGATCATCTTTCCAACTCAAGATGACGTAACGCAAATACTCCTGCATTGATTAATAATCAATCGTTTGCGGAAGGTATCATTCTTCAACCCTGCTACTGCGTGAAGCAATGCTGTCGCAGAGCACAAACAACCGATAATAACTGATGAATAAATGTCTTTGGACAAATATCTTCAAGCCATGTAAAAATGGTGTTCGGTATTTATTTTCAGCACGTTCATTACATAAGATCTTCGTTACGAACAATAAAAATCCTTGTAAATAATTCAGAAATAATAATTCCTTACCTCAGTAAATTTACTTTAAATATATTTCACATGTAAAGACATGCTAAAGGAAAACCACATGTTTTATTAGGGATAGGGATTTTATAATTTTCAATATTAAACATAAAAACTTAGCATGTGCACATATATTTAAATGACAAACGTCTACAGAAATGTCATGATATACAAATATGAAACTATTAGAGTGTACTCTATCCTAGCTCGTTTCAGAAATATCGATAAAGACATTAAAATTAGAAACAATCACGAATGGAATACACCTATACCTCGCTTTACGGCCTAGATACGTTCCGGAAAAGTTGGCCGTATTTTGATACAAATATTATGTATTTTGTATATGTTGGCCGTATTTTGATACCGTAATCAATTATTTTGATACAAACCCATACAAATTTCATTGGATCTGTTCGAATTTTTTTATAAATAATATAGTTTTTAGTTCATGAAGCATTTTATTATTTTATTTCCTATAAAAATGCTTACATAAGAATAAAAGTACAAAACAATGGAATAATAAACAGAAATTAAAAAAATAAACGTATAAACAAAAAACAAATGAAATCATATGCACATATGTATACATATAATAAAATACATAAAGTAAAATGTTTAAAAACTGTTTTAATGTGATGACGAACATTAAAATGAAGAATCACTAAGCTATAATATTCTGCCATCATCACTTAACGCTGTTGTGGCCGTATAACGAAACATTTTGGGCCGTAAATCGAAAAAGTTCCATAATTAAAAAAGGCCGTTATAGCGAAATGCCGTATAAAGAGCAGCCATATAGCGAGGTATAGGTGTATAAAGCACACTAGACCCCTGGTTTCCCAAAACTATAAAAGCATACTTTTCTCTATATGAAATTTTTGCAGAGCACTTAATTTCAGTAGTAAGGGGTTCAGCTAAAAACTAATTTAAACTTGAATACTAAACAATTTTTTTAGCTTATAAAGCATTCAGGTTTTTTTTCTCAAATTCTTTATAAATACTAAATTCTTAATAAATAGTCCTCTTTCTTTTTTTCTTAGTTAACACTGGTGGATCCATTCCAGTACAAACCTGCAAATTTATTATGTTCAAAAACCCCATACCAAACTTTAACACTTGACTTTTAAAGACAATTAGAAAAATGAAGAAGACGTGGTTTTCTGAGTGAAATTTAATTTTTAAAAAAAAGTAGTTTAACAAAATTACTACGACCCTTAAATCGCCAATTGCCAAGGTAAAGTTACACAAATAGTAATGGAAAATTCAACCCACACACTATCTAAAATATTCAAGCTCAATATTTGATTATTCATCCTTTCAGCTATTTCTGTGTGACACAAATTCACGCAACAATTACTATCAAACTAAAATAATTTCAAAATCATGTCCCATTTAATTACATCTCCGCAGGTTCAAACTGGAGTCTAACTCATGGTGATAGAGTTAACTGTATTATTCAGGATACAAGGAGAGCCATAACTACAGCTACGTAATTTACAACCTAGCAGTGAGGGTCGTAATTTAAACGAATAATTTATGGCTCGGCCTCGTCTATAGCAACAATGAACATATTTATCCAATTATTTCATGCTCGTCGCTTCACTAAAAATTGGGTATTTTCTGAGAATTTCTAAAGCTTAATAAAAGTTTATTATTTATTGATTTTTACTCATGGGTAAGAGATTTTTTTCTCATGCAGAGGTCCAAAACGGCTTTTTTGTGCATGATTCTATTTTAGAGCAACTTTCAGAAAAAAGAAGCTATCGAGATTGAGCTATAAACATAATATTGCTCAATACATACAATAATAATCGATAATTGTCCTCCTTAAATGAATTTAGATAATTTTTCTGATTGGATCGCTATAAACAAATAAAAACGTATTTCAGAAAAATATAATTATGTTTGTAAAATGGATTTATTCCAATGTATATAAATTATAGAAAACTCAATACAAGTAACGCAATACCTCATTTATATTACAGGCATTTGAATAGTTTTTAAATTTAAACTTTGGTACCGTTTTCATATACAAAAAAAAATGAAAGGACAACTTCGGTTCAATTCCTCGTTGTTTGAAACTAGATATCTTTCACAAGAATGATTACCTTCATATAAGTGCATAAAATTTTTTTTCTCTCACCTTAAAGAGTCATATCTGACGCGCATGTTTATGAACTGAAATAAAGTATTTGAGAGTGACATTATGTCCCAAAGAGGCAAGATCTCGAAGAATAAAACAAAATTTGAGTTAAAACGAAAAGATCCAAACGACTGGAAATGACAAATCACTGAAACGAAAAACTTCCAACTTAACCTCAACAGACGTACAAAGACATTTTGATGGATCTACCGACCAACGAGATTGTTACCAATGCTTTAACAAGCGCGATGAAGATTTTTTGAGTTTAGAAAAAGTACAATAAAAGTTATAAAACCATTTAACCTTTTTTGCAGTGGAAAAAGGACTTTAATTGCGACTATAAATAGAAGTACAAGAATAGCATTGAGGAAAAAAAATACTATTAAGCTTCACCCTTAAACGTTATCCAAGTACATTTAACAGTTGGAATAACTAAATAAAAAACAATGCGATGCAACGCTTGCAGGACTACAATCGTATGACTTAATTTTTTTATGACTTTAGTGAACGAAATCTTCTTTTTTTTGTCCCTTTTCTTTTGTTCAATATCAAATACCTTGAAACTCGCGAGACGATTTCATTGAGGGAATTTTATTAATAGCATTAGGTTTTGCCTCACAAACATTTATAACAGGTGTCATCAACCTATGACCTCCGGGTTTCTCTTTACCTGACAGACTCTCCGCCACAACTACAAAATGTTGCATAATAAATACTCTTGAAAATGTTTTGTAATTACAGAATATGAAATAATAAAAATCGCTACAAAGATAAGGATGATTTTCTAAAAAACTGGTTTTCCAAGTTATTTTAAACAGTTTTAAATTCCCACATCATATTTAAGAATTTTTATTTCATTTTAATTAATCATAACTCTCTTTATTCATAGTTATGGAATTTTCGTTTCGTGTTACTATTGGTAAAACAAAATAAACAATCAGCCATCATTTTGCAGATAAGATTATTTGAGAGTTTGCCATCAAATACTAAATAATTATTTTATTCGGTGTTTTTCTGCAAACTTCAGAACTGAAATTCTTTATGTATTCAACAACCTTGCATTCTACTTTACATAATTCTGTTCTAAAATTTTAATAATTTAAAAGCTATTTAAATACTGTAATTGAATTGTACCCCATATTAAATACAAAGGCACTGCATTGCCACTCTCCCATTCTCTCTCTCTGCATTTGTTTGTATGAAGAAAGAGAAAGAGAGATAGACGAGTGGTTGAGAGAGCTACAGGTATATTCCTGTACAGTCAAAAGTATTAAAAGTTAGTTTAGGGGTTGCATTATTCACGAATGTCCTGCCCCTATATGCGGCGAATGTATAAAACTGACTAAAGCTCTTACATAAAAAACATACATTGACGGGTAAATCACAAAAATTGTCTCGAAATAAAAGTTGCTGACTCCTGATTAAGAAGGCATTGACTGAAATTGACTATCCCAAACTTAAATCATTACATTATAGAAATTGAAAGGAGACATGCACATGCTTTATAAACATAATACATGTTTGTAAAAGTATACACATACACCTGCATCTCTCTTTTTAGAGTGATATCACACGAAGTTAACAAGGCGGAAATATTTCTAGCAGTTACCATTCTCCATGAGTAATCAGTAAACAGTGATATCAGCTAAGTCAATGTTTACTCACAGGCGCTTTGGCGATAGCCCAGATAGCTTGAGATACCGCAACTTTCAAGAGTTAATCAGAAATAAAAATATTGATAAAAAAAATAAGGCCAAGTAACGGATTCTCTGAACATGAAATACCACATTTTCTATTTCCATTTATTTAAAGATAACATGAAAAGCAATATCACGGTTAAAGGATTGTAAATATTCAGTATTTGTCGTAGACATGTGAAACTAGTCTCACAAAATGCGTTAAAAACTAAACAAGCATTCCCGATCCTATTTCCTACAACTAACGCGCTAATTAAGGCAAATAATTATATTATTCAACAATTTCCGATGTTAAAAATTACCACAATTCCTTGACTAATGCCTATTCTAAATTCAAACACAGAATCGTCTTTTCAAATAAATACAAAAGCAAAGTAATAATTTCCTTGTCATCAGTTCCGTTTATTAATTGAAGTCGCGATATAAATAATAAGCTAAAATAAAAACGCATATGGTAAAAAATTGAACACTTTTCGCGTTCGCTTAGTAATCATATTGCAGATTAGAAAATAAATGTTAAGCAAAATATATACGTTCGATGTATACAGCTGATATCGATTACATAATAAAGATACATTAACGCAAGCCCTGTTAATGAAAAAAATATTCATTTAAGCCTTCCCTGCGAGATTTGTCCCATTACTTACTATTATACAACAGATATGTTTAATCACTACTCTAAGAACATATCACGAGAGGTTAAACCTAAGCAGTAAAATATAAATTAGAGGGATTTCAACGTGGGTTTGAAACAGTTACGATAAATATAAGCTTAACGAAAGAGGTTCCTGTGTGAGTTCTAAATTTCACAACACACTTAGAGACAATAATTTGGTCAAGATGAACGAGAATGATTACATGACAATGTCGCAAACAGACGAAGATCTATAAAAGATACGAAATATGATATTTTCAATTTAACAAAATTTCAAACCGCATTCAGATTATTCAAATTTCATCTGATTTATCTGTCAGTTGCGACATGAAGGACAATTAAAATTACTGCATGAAATAATTGCATTATCTCTGCACAAAATTACCAAAGTCGTGGAGCATTTTCCGGCAGAAATTGATTAAAATATGTCTGTAGAGTCGATGGAGATCTTATTCATGCGTCCCAAGAAGGTTCGAAATACACAAAACTTTTTTTTTCCACGCATTTAGTGTCGAATTTCTTTCTTCTCGTGTCTTTAAAGTTCAGTATGCATGCAAAAGTACTTAAATAATTAGAAAGTTTGTTTAGCGGATGGTGGACTTTCAAATCACCAAAAATCGAGCAAAAATTGGAATTTTTTGGGGGGAAGTGTATTAATATTTCAAAAACATGTAAATATTGGAATGAAATGCATTTAAAATAAGTAGTAAAAAGTAAAATGAAAACTTGGAAAAAGTAACTATTAAAGGTAGGTGAAAAAACAGGCTTTAAATGGATTTTTCTGAAAATGAGAAATTTCCAATGCTCCTCGCGTCATAATTTTTGACGAAATTTTATGAAATTTATAATAAAGACTCCTGTAATACATGAAAATAAAATTATTACTACCAATTATGTATCCGTTTTATGATTCGAGGTCATTCAGGTTATCAAAGTTTAACTTAATTGTAGAAAAGTACGAAAATTCCATGAAAATTCAGAGTACAACCATAAAAATATTTCCTAAAAATCAACTATTCAACGAAAGTACAAAAAAATACATAACTCTGTTCAAAATGTATTTATAAGCAATATAAATGCAAAATTAAGGGGATAAAGTTAAAAATTGTGTCGCAAGGAACATTTAAAAAAAGGTAATTTAATTTCAATTTTTAATTATAAAATTAAAAAAATATTTATAAAATTTTATAAGGGGTTTAATATTGTTATACTTTAATGAGTATATATGCAAAATTTCATATTTCTGAGGTAAAAATTTTAAAAACCGCTTTGAAACATCTACCATCACCTTTATAAAGAGATTTATATATTCAAAATGTACGTTGAATTTTGAAATCCGCTGAACCAATAGATATGTTTGCATAAGTTCTACACAAGTACAAAAATTACGTAGAGAGAGACTGACGTGCTCAAATTTTTAAATGGATTACTTGTGTCTGTTTATGTTATTGTGTATTTATTGAATTGTGTGAGTGTTTACAAAATTGCGGTTGTTTATAATACTCATTAAGTTCCCTGCGTGACCACAAGAATTTAGAGAGCTTATTTCTTATGTTTCAGTTCTTTAAGTACAGTGCTATTGTCCACGCTGTATTTGCATTATAAAACATTTACGGAGGAAGCTCACATAGTTTCCCAGTCACATCTTTAAAATGACTGGTAATATTTTTAAAAAAATTCATAAAAGTTTGTATTTTTTACATTATACTTCACAAAGGGTACTGAAAAAATAGAAGTAGTTGTTGCGCAATCGCAGAAGTAATTTTCAGCGAAGACTTTTTGCAAAGAGGCTATAAAAATGAGGCACAGGACTGAGGAGAGATTTTCATTTATATTCTTGTCATCATTTAAAACATATGAGTTAAACAGCCTGAGACCAACCGTTTGGACCGTACGATCGCACATATTTTCATCCAAATTCTCTGTCAGAGCACAGAACATAAAATTATCTGGCACAGTTGTGAAATTTTGGGACCATGAACACAACATCCGAATTTAGTTACCCTTTCCAGGAAATATTTGGCTGAAATAATTTGGCTGATCGTGTTACGTTACGCTAGAACTAAAAATATTCTAAATAGAGCATGTAAAAGGTTTGTGAAAATGTTCAGCTAATTTACTGAAATGCAGTTAATTTATCAGTAGCTACTTTAATAAAATGAACCAACAAATATAATTTTCGCACGTTACGCTACTGAGCCATTTAAGATTAAAGAATCTAAAAAAAACTGAATATTTTTCTTCCCTTTACTGTTCTAGGGAATTTCCTTAACTATTATCCAACACATTCAGAAACAACGTTATGAAAGGACCTAAAAATCGAACACGTGTCATAGACATTCTGAAAAGTGCCAAGAGGCTATAAATTAACCATTTTGAGAGGTTTCAAGGAAAATAGTCACATTACGGATTTCCCTACATTATTTCTGAATATCGTGTGCAAATTTCTGAACATTTTTTCCTTAAGAGTTTTGTGAGGGCACGGCATTTCAAAATCAATGGACGGATTGGTCAGGACTCAGAGAAAAAATAGTGTGCCGTAAAACCTACATTTTACGATATTTCCGTAACGACTGGTTGAAATAAAATGGAGAAAGAAGCTATTTGAAAACGGATTTATCGATTTGTTTAGAGCCATTTGTCGAAACAGAAAAATGTATATGGAAATTTTAAACGAGGTTGATTTTAAATTGCTCTTGAAAACCATTACGAAGAATACGTAGTTTTCTAAACACATTAATTGAAAAATGTTTTAAAATTTGACACGAATGTTTAAATTTGCTTCCCTGTGAATAAATTAACTGCACCTACCACCAAGATTTATCGATCGCTTGGCAAAAATAAAAAACTATCAATGAACTATGAAATATTGTTACACCATTCATATAAAACGAAGACTATATTATCGTAACTATAATTTTCAGAAAAATTATAGTTACGATTACATACGGATGTAACTTTAAAAGGTTTTATAATCCAGAACAAAGAGACACTATGAAATAGATATCAAAGTAGGTAGGTAGGTATTTATGAGTATCAATTACTGCTAAAACAGCGATATCACAATATTCAAACTACAATATTATACGTTATTTAATTTTAAAAAATTTACTTCGTCCCTGTTAGGTACGAAAAAAACATAGTAACCTTACATTTCCTACATTAATTTATTTAAACTGCACTACATAATGGAGTGCTTTAAAAAAAGAAAAACACTTGAGTGGGATAAGTATATTAAACCAAAACTTATTGTAAGTACCAATTTTTCAAACTCCAAGCAAATTATTCTAGTACTGACCGATATATATGATTTAACAAATAACAGGTTTAGCGAGAAATGAGATAAGTCTGTTTAGTAAACAAAATTGGAGATGAAAGCTAAGCAATGCCTGCTAAATAATCGCTCGTATATTACAATCCAAACATTTGCCCGTGAAACTTCCTCCGCTACAAAGAACAAAGTAGTAAACAGATTTGCTCTCAAAGCGTCAATAGAACTGTCGTGAACTTTCTGATTTCAATGGATAGATCACTACTTAGAAATACTTATACAGTATAACACAACGTCTTTCTTGTTATGCATAGTTTAAGTATTAAACGACACATTTTCATTTGGATTAATGGTAATACACGGCACTTTGAATTTGAAATAATATACAACTTAGGTAACTGAATGTATGATTTGAAACATTAAAATGGATGCTCTTATGCAATATCTCTGAACGAATTTCTATTATAATATTTCCTCTTGAGAAGTGTACATAATGTGCACACTTGACGAGTATCCAGGCCTAGACGTTTGATGTAAAATCTTTCATTTACAACATTCAACAAACTCCATTATACGAATCAGAAATGTACTTAAAAGTATATTTTGAGGATTACACTGTTTCGTAAAATTTTTAAATACTTTATGATTTGTGACAACATAAGGCAACATTGCAGTAACTTAGGGTGATTCTGTTACAGTCACCACACACGCAGCAATCTTGAAAGAACCAAATAACTTCTATTAAAACTCCCCTAGTTTTAAATCATTTTTTTATTAAAGCAATAGCACTTAGATATACATCTATACACTATTATATGCCACTAAAATACAACAAGCAAATAGAAGAAACAAAACACAAAACAAAATGGCATATAGAAATCTTGGAGCAGAGACAACAGTCTAATTGGTCTGATATCCATTCGTCCTCATCAGTTCTCTGGCCTCCCAATAAGTTTTAAATCATTAAGGGATAAGAAAAAGTGTAAAATGAGTAAATGTGTAAAAATTATGGAAACATTTTCTAGGCTATTCTTTGGAAATTTGTTCCAGGAAGATTTCACTTCCTTTATTCAGGTGATTATTTTTCTGATTCCTTTATCTTCGAAGGCCACCCTCATGATACAAAATACGTATTAATTCCAATAACTTCTAATGTCCCCAAAACGAAAGAATACTCTATACACCTTTTCTAATTCTTTTCTTTGACAGAACCAACAGTTAACTTAAGTCGTTATCAAAACTCTCGATACTACATTCCAATGTCTAGTGTGCTTAATAGGGAATTGTATTCAGTAAATAAACCGTTTTCAACAGCGATAATAAGGCAATATAGGAAATGAAAATGAAAGATTGATCTTTTTCATAGCGTAATATAAATTAGCCTTTTTTTGCGTTGCAAATTTCGGATGTATAAAACAGTACTATTGACAGTTTTACACCGATTTACCTAATTATACAGATGTAATACGTACAAATAAATCTAACATACAGACACATTAAATCCAACACATAGACAAGTTAAATGAGCGTTTACTGAAATGTGGTTTTTAATATGTATAAAGTGGTTTTTCCGGTCCCCTCGGAGACTTCTTTCATAATAAGTGCTTTGCCAGACAAAGTAATTACCCAACCCAACAACCCAGTCCTAACGGATTAAATACGCAACTCGTTTTCACTGATGGCATGGTTTTAGACGTTTCTGGGCACAGGCAGAGCTGAATGACGTAAAATAAATTACATGGCTATAGCGGCGTCGTTACAGGAGTGATTGCATGTTAGTACGATTGTATTCCTACACCACTATTGTGTATTATGTCTAAGTGTTTCTGCAAAATCGTTCACGTTCATTAAGAAAAAAATTATATGGTATTATTACCACATTAATACTCATAAGAATTCCCATCAGTCTCGCAAAATAATGAACAGTTACTTTTGCTACCATAAATGTTAAGACAATTAAAAAAAATGGCTCTCCCTTCTTATAATCAAAACTTAGTTCTTATTTGAACAATGTTCATTACTATGGTTGCAAGGTACTTCATATACAAAACAATATTATAAAATGTTGAGTACATACTTGGGAACAAATATTATATTATTATATACATAAAAATCCCACACTATATAAAATAAGTTTTAATTACAGAGATCCATGATCTAATACATAACGAAATTGAACCAGATTAAAAGCAGATTTCTGCTAACATTCTTCAGAAAACAATTTGAAAAGCGCACAGAGTCTTCTTAATCATATTTTAAGTAACTTTTAGAATATTTTAAATATTTTATATTACCATGGTCTTGATGACTGCGTCTGTATGTGTTGCAACGATTATCGAACCTTCTAAAATTGATATTTGGGCTAATTTTTAGCCCAAAAACGCAGTCACCAATATCACTGAAAATCTGTATTTAAAGGACAAACTTCATGATATGATATATCCATGAAAAAGTAAAAGAGTAAAAATTTATATTTCTGAACAAAATGATAAGAATACGTTAAAACGTATCCGGTTTCATCTGGGATCCACGAAAGCAGCTTTCTTACATAAATAGCAAAGTTAGCATATGTTTAACTCTGGAAATTATTTTTGATGAGCCTAAGTGATATACTCAGAGCGTAAAGAGAGTATCCTCTAGAGAAATAGTAAAGGTGCCTTGTAACGAATGACATGAGGCAAACATATTAAGGATATAATATTTATCAAATTTATTCAAAGGTCGTATGCAATTTCAATTCTAAAAACACGTTAGAAATCTCGGTATAAGGTTTCAGCGGCTGTTAGTGGATGCGGATATTTTAAACTTTTTGTGCCATGCGGGCAATAAGTGAACAACGTTAAATACTCCTTTCAGTCCATTATGATCAATGAGATAATTCAGTAGGTAGAATAACAGCTCAAAGATAGGAGACCAGGGTTCGATACTCGTTCCTGACAGACGATCGCTATAATTTCTGTGGATCATGGTCAGTTAAAACTTCAAGTAAAAAAAAACAACTGCTGTGATAATTTGGTAAGCGAAGAAATACGTCCAAGTCTTCATTTAAAGATGAATTTTTCATAACACCAAATGTACTAAAAGTAATCATTTTTGAAGTCTCAAAAATATATTACAATCATTTATAATGTGTCCATTAATGTAGTTTATTTTGGGTCCCGAAGAGAGAGTCACGTAATTTTTTTCAACGCCGTGATAACCTTTAGCTAAACTCACGTAATCCTTCTCGTACGGTACTCCCGTGTTAATAGAGTAATGAAATAATGCAGTGATGAAGTAGAGATGAACAAAATAAATAACAAAAATTGGACACACACATACTTATATATGTGTGTGTGTACGCGTGCACAGTCTTTTTAGTTCATTTTCATATAATATAGTTGTTGGACTTCTGACTACATAACATTAAAAATCAACCGCTTAAAAGTTCTCGTCAGTATTTTTTAAAATATTCAGTGGGCAATACCCTTGCCACATCCCTCGTAGATTTTTAACAATCGTTTTGTGAAAAGGAGTCGAGACTAATGCGATTTTTAGAAAAATACAGTACATTTTCAATACGACTAACCGGAGGGCATGTTAAAACTCGATTGAATAAGTTTAAAAAAATTAAATTGTAGTTATCGCTAATGCAATTTAATCACTATAAGAAAAATGCATAACTTCACTTGCGTTAAGAAAGAAAAACATTATCTTTCGAGTCTTCTCAATTCATTTAAAAAAATCAATAACCGTAATATATTTAGAGGGTTTTAGTGTAATTATATAAACTCCTTCGTTTCATTCCACGCTTCGAAAATATTCACTAACCTTGAGGAGGAGCTATATCGTTTATAATTCTCAGACTGCTATATAAAAATTCATTTAAAACTCCTTACGTCCTGAAAGACACATTTGTTATATCAGTAACAAGAGTTATGAATTTCAAATTAGACGTGCTCCACTTTGAATTTTCTATTCAAATGAATTACTTGAGACTGGATGTTTGAAATTACCTCGAATAAATCTTTAAATAACCTCATACTGCTTTTAAATTGTTTAGGAGTTTTATCGATTTTTAGGGCATTTTAGATAAAAGCTCAGTATTATTTAAATGCTTAAAATAATTTATAATTTTTTGTTTTAAATTAACCGAACAAAGCGTTTCTAAACAAAGAAGTTTATTATTTCTTCTTCGTAAGTAGGACTAATAGAAATAATGAGAAACGAGGGAGAAAGCAGTAAAAGAATTTATCTAAACGGTTTTGAAATTATTGTGTTTTGAAATTAAAGACATCAGCCTGGGAAAATGAGCTCTTAAATAAGAATTAAAAGTAAGCTTTTAATCGGAACTATGAGACAATAATTTTTATTTCGTGTTTAGTAATTATACCTCGCAAAAGTCTTTTTGTTTGAGTCTTCATAGTATAAAAGTTGAAAACTGATGTAATTTTTTTATATAATCCTGCAAGAAAACTTACTTTAGTGATTTGGATTCCTCCAAAACATATATCTTTAAGTAATTTGAAGTATTCTTTTAATGTCATTTCGCAGTAAAAGGGAGAAAGATAAAAATACAACGATAGGAAAAACGTATGAAATATCAGCAACACTAGAATGAATTATTAAAGTATAAAGATTTTAAAAAGTAATTCTATATTTATTAGGTGTAATAATATCTACCTGGAATGGTTTCCTAACCTCCAGAAGGATGTTATTTCATTAGTTGAACTATCCTGGTGATGTGTGAAACGGTGAGTCATTTCTTAATCCCACAGAGGTTAGTTGTCATGTGCTTGTTATGTTAGGTCGGTTGATTTCCAAATCTGTGCACAAACATCTCCGACACGGGGATTTGAATTCAAGACCTCCAGTAAACCGAATAGGAGTACTAAGCCTTTACACCGAGACTCGCGTTCAAAATCTCGTATTATATTTTATCCACCAATATAGTTTAAGAAATTACAGAGGACACTGGCTAGCAAAGATCAGGGAAAATTTATCTGTTGCATTAAGGGTATTAATTACAGTACTGTTTTTGACAGTGTGAAACACTTAGCATATTTACGTTTAATGACGGGTAGAAAAGGCGCCAACTTTTGGCTGAAATACACCGTAACATGACGGGAGATACATATAAGTAACTGATATCATCCGCTTAGTACTACTCCGTATTTACTCCTTATTTTCCATACTGTGTGTGTACGCGAATATAGTGTATCTAAGACTCATGCACAATTACTTATAAATTATTAATGGCTGTCCTGACATTATGAGCGAATTACTGATTTTGACTTTCCAATGACCCTGAATGTATCCTATGTACGTGACTTTTAGAAAAACCAGTGTCACACTAAAAGGAAAAATCTGCTGTGGAAGTAAACCTCCTGGGGGAAAATCACGCCGAGAATTCATTGTCAAAGGGCGAAATAACACCTTATCCCTTTCTTTGTTAGAGGTTTAATCTGTTTAAGTCAAATTCAGCTTTCGGAGAACATAGGATAATAGACAGGAAGGATGGCTGGGATTAAACGATATGATCTAGGGGGAATTAAATTTAGAAGGAAGAATTAAGCCACGATATCCAGGATTCTTCATTTAATAATAGAATTTTAACCATTCAAACCTTTACTGAAACACTTCTCATCGGTAAAATATAAAAACTAATATTTTGCAAAGGAAATGTTTTAAAGATCCGTCTTGGAAGTCTCGATTAAAAGAATTTATTGCAAAATATATTGTTATAAGGATGTTGATTTTACGACTGATTTTTTCAACAGAAGAAACAGAGCCTGTTCGTCGCTAGGGCCATGGCATGGAGAGGGGATGTAACAGCTTAACACATCTAACTAGAACACTGGAAAATACTTTTAATAGTAGATTAGAAATAAGAAAATGCAAAGTATACAGTGAAAGATATTACAATGTTATTATATTATGCACTGAGTAACATTTAAGACATTAAGTGATGTAAAATTCTACTGGAAACCTCATTCAATAATAGGGCCATGGTGATGTTACCCATCAATCCAATATTCCTTAAACTTATGGAATTAGGAGGAGAAAAGGGAGGAATATGCTTTTTTAACCAAAACATGACACTATTTTTGCTGAAAGGAATTACTACAAAAGGTTACATGTTTACATACAGATGACTTTCCAACAAGGTTTTTAAACCTTTATGTAAAATCTAGCGTTATAAGAACTTTTACCCCAGTCCAATTCGCGGGGAAGCTTATCTGTATTAATTATTTTTTAAATTATTTAAAAGTGAAACAAAATATTTATAGAAACAAAAAATACAGAGGAGGAATAAAGGCCATTAATCCATATTTCAGGTCTTTAAAGGGGGTATACGATTAAAAATGGAAGCACAAAGCTGCTCTGGAACAATTCAAAGTTCTCATATTTGTCTTCTGGAACGTTTCTTGAAAACTCGAAGTCTCTTGTTCTGGAAGAAAGATCATTATTATGCTAAGCAGTTATAATCAGTCAAAACGTTAAATATACGGTTTTGATTAGTTACTAGCCAAAACATCCCGTGTTTTAAACTTTAGTTGTAAAATTCAAAAGCTCATTTTCATCTACTCTTCAAAGCTTAGTTTAAATACATTCTTCCTTATTTCCTAGTTTTTCTAGTCCGCTCTAGAATAAATACTATGCAGGCAAACAGCGAACGGTAATCTGTATTACAAACGAGCTTTCTTTCAAAGCCAAAACCTGGCTGTTTTTAATAACAATTTATGAACTTAAACAGCGATGAGCGGCCCATATTCCAACATCTCAATCCTTTAAAACTTCTTTGTAAATTTTAAACCTAATATATTTACTTTAATAGTTACTATCCCTAATTCGCAGTTGAAACTTAACTGTTACTGCAATATTTACCTAACCGAAAAGCTTGTGTTCAGGGAAGTATGAGGGAGAGGAGGCGTCTGAACTTGTCAGAATGATTAATACTCGGTGCAGACTCCAGTCATTAAAAGCAAGAGACCAGAAATTCCCTAGGAAGTCAATTGCACATGGTCTATTTGACAATCAGACTCTAAAAGTGAAACTGGGTAACTGCGATTAATGTCAAAAATCATTGATGTCGTCACTTACATTAACAGCCGAGGTGCTTTAAAGGTTAATAAAATGGGAATTAAATTTGCATGTCAAACATTTTAGGATATGTTATATGAATGCGCAAAACACTCCAAATTAATTTGAATTTTATAAAAGAAAAGTTCATTTCGCACCAATCTGTGACTGATGATGGGTGACTAATGCGTATTTTGCAGAGGGTAATTAATCATATTAAATGTCTTCTTAACATGGCAGATGAAGTCTGAAATATTACGAAAAAATCCACCTAAAAAAATATCCCCAAAATAGCATAAAATACATTTATGATGAGTAAGTCTGACTATTTAAATAGTGAAAGATAATTAGCAAAAAGATTTATTTATATGAAATAGAAGAATGAAGCTTAAATTTTATTTGTATACATATAAAAAGGCACTGAACTCTGAATACGAAATACAGGAAACTTCAAAACATTTTCCTCCGTATAGGGTCTTACAACTTACTTTGAATCTATAATCTCACTGAATGATAGTAAATCCAAAATAATGACATGATTTTATCTACTAATGTAGGTTCAATGAACTCTTATACAGAAGAAAGTAGTAATACCCTGATATAGTCCTCTAACTACTCAAAAATAAAAAGCTTGCTATAAATCAGTAAGTATAAATGTATAGTTGTGGACGGAGGTTAGGGAAAAATGTAAAATCGCTTATAACGTATGAATAAAATTAATGTTGGAAAAACGAAAAAACGTAAAAAATATTTTCTATGTAAAGCATATGAACTAACAAAATCACTACTTACCACTGATGAGCATATTCCATTTTGAAGCAATGATTTTTTTAATTTATTTCCTGAGTAATTTTGTATAAACCAATTTCTTTTTTAAAGTTAAAGCAGAAAGTTTCTTCGTTTATAAATCTGAATGATAAAGCAACTGAAATATGTTTAATCTCTTGATAATAAAAATATTTTAAATTTAAAAAAAAATTTCTTGAATGCTTTCTAAAATAATGTGTATTTAACTCGTTTGGTGAAGACCTTTCTAAATCTTTCGAGTAATCACAATTTTTGTATTTGCAAATAAATTTTACTTATTTAAATACAATTTTAGCTCCTTAAAATCACAAAATGTAAATATAAAACTAGGTTGCTACAGAGACAGAATAAAGTGATATTGCTTTTCATTCATGCTCTCTAATTCTTTACTTTTTCATCTACAGTTACCTTCGATGACATCTACAGCTGAGAACCGCACTCGGCGTTATATTTCAACTTCATACACTTCATAATATGGACAGGTTGTTCCTATTGAAGTGCCTAATCAGACAGCAAATTAAATTTCTATCTTTCTCTGAGCAAGGAATTATGAGAATAAATGAAATTATTCTCAGTTTTTGAGTACTGCGATTTTTAAATTCACAGATCACATAGAAAAGCATTGAATCCAAGTTATAATATTATACTTGCATCGCCCTTTCGGGACAAGTATATTACTTGTAAGTAAAATAAACTAAAACAGGTAAGAATTTATTTGTTTCCATAATCTTAAAAATGAGTGCATACAGAGGGGCGCAACAAGAATCCGTTTCGTAGTGAAAAGGAGAAGTTCAATACATCAAATTGTATCTCATAATACAATAGCAGAATTACTCTTCAAAATAATTTTCAGATTACAATTCTATCATGGCTCTCAGCTGATGCAATGAGAGGTATCACGAATAAAATATACTCAGTACTTTTATAGAAAAGCTTAATTTTCTCACTCAAGACAACGAATATAAACAAAATTCCTCATAAAACAAACAAAGCCTAATTTTAAAATTTTTAAATAAAAAATTTCAATTTTGTTATTAAACGGTATACCAAAGCCCGACACAAGCTTGTTTTTAAACATTCATTCATTACAAGATTCTCATAAAATCAGCGGACGAGAATCAAATACACAATGACGGATTCAAATCTAGAGTCGTTTACCTTTTCTTTTTTTTTCATTTATTCATCAACGGCAAATCAGCACTTTACCTTGGACTAGATCTTCCGTACAGGCAGACTATCCCAGGAGATTTTACATATTAAATAAGTTATTCAGGTAGGTCGTTTTTCTGCTGTATGTCAACACTTCAGACTGGAATTGGCTATTTAAATGACTACACACCAATAGTTCCAGAGAGCTAATTTGCTAATGCTATTTTTAAAAAAAAGTTGATGAACAAGAGATTTTTGTATTAAGACATTGTAATTCAAAATCAGATTTTATTCCGTGACTAGACAAAGATATCGATATTATTAAACGAGTTCAAATGTATAAAAAATATTTCCCGTTATGTAATATACACTATGCTATTCATTTCCCCTTTGAAAGAAAAACCATGTATTACACACCTTTCGTTCAAGCAAAAAAGATCTTGGGAGGTTTGTTACGATCAAAAACGGAAATGAGTAATGGAACCTGACACTATTCAGGATAGAAGCGTGTGTAACATGCAGTAATAAATTATTTAAAGTGACATTTACTAGAAATATTGTCTTGAACATGAAATGTCACGAACAAAATTTCAATAAAGCTTGAAAATTCGTTTCTGATGCAGATAGAAGTGTGTTTTATGCGCTTTGCCCTCACGAAAACATCATTGAAATGTACATGTAAAAATATAAAAAAAACTGCTAGTGACAATACGCGTTAAGGATTTTCTTTAAATACTACATGCCACCTGTTGTCTAATAAATCATTTTTTAGGACATGCATTAATATATGAGCTCTCATACGTGAAATAACAAACTGAACGTCATTCATCTAAATATGAATTATATTACATGCAATTGAGGAAAGCAAAATGACAAAGCCGAAGCTGTCAAGGACACATTGGCAAAGAAAAACTCTTCCTGAAATCATAAAAAGTACAGGAACGCGGTATTTGATCTCGCAATTTCCTCCTCTTAAAGATATGATTACTGGGAAAATACTAAACTGTAGCTTGTATTTTCATTATTAATTATACAGTACTTATATTATATAAAAAATTGCATAGTTCTTTCATAAAATTTTTTGAGAAAAATATGTTATTTCAAAGCTATTTTTTTAATGTTTTGCATTGCACATAATAAATAAGAAGGAAAATTATTACAATTTAATGGGGTAAGTTTCATAGTACAGTTGAATCGATTCAATACGTCATAATGGCAAATTACCCATATATATGCTAAATTCCTATTCCCTGTGATCGGATTATCTGTTCTTAAATTAAAATTAACGTTTTGAAATGCAATACTCTCAATTATCATTGAACAGATAACCAGGTCACTGATAAAAATCAGGGTTGGAATTTATTTTTAAAATACAATAACTGCCTGAAAAGAAATACTATATCTCGCCAACAAAGAAATATCGCAGACATTTTTACTGGAGAAAGAGCGGCAATCCAAGTAAATTTCATGTTTATTTTAATTTCACCACATTTAAAACCGCATTTAAAACAGTGATAATTAAAAACCATTCAACAATTTAATAAAAAGGTACAGTTTATAGGGCCATATTTGGATTATCCTCTGTTTTCCAGCTCTCATCTCACACTCGTACATTAATTAGATCAGATAATCGGAGAACAGTATTCTAAACAAAATTCTGATTTCTTTGTAAACAGATTTGGGAATTCAATAGGGCTAAGAATACTCAATATGGCTAAGAATTTGAAAGTGAGATTATTTGTAGTAGCAACCGTACACTATGAATCAATGAAACAGGGAATGAATGCTCAAATGTCCTCAATAGCAAAATATAATTTAAATCAGAAAGAATTCACATTCTTGTCACGTAACAGTTTCCGACTTTCTATCAAAACTCAACCCTTATCGAAGAGAATTTTGGGTCAAAAATAGCTAACGTAAGCATAATAAAGTCATAGCTCTTACAAATGTATAATGACTTTCAATTACCCACTTATTCACAAGAAGTAAAATTTTTGCAAGTCACGTTCAACCATTAGATGTAAATAAAATGTCCCTGTAGTTCAATATCTAATCATAGAACTTTAAAGAAAATATTGTTTGAATATAAAACTAAATATGAAATCTAATGAAAACCGAGAAAAAAAACATGTTAACATGTTATGTCGTGATGTGTTTTTCATTTTTATGCTTGCTAAAAAGCTAAAAATCAAATCAACTGAGGAGGCGAATAGATTTTTTTAAACTTAAAGTAAGTTAATATATTTTTGAAAAACTTCAATATTCTGTATGGAAATCGCATTAATAGTAATATCTTTTAAATGTTGTTTGTTACTCACTACTCTTAATGAAAATAGTTTCATTTGTTAACTGCTTTCAACAATATTTCAACAAATTTTTAGATAAATAAATATCAGAGCTCCAGATGAATGCTTACAAGCAATGGAAAAATAATTTGTTAATTGAGAAAATTAAAATACAGAAATTTTTAAATTTGCCGAGACTTCTAAATCAACATTTATAAATTAACCATTTATAGCAGACTTTGTTAAATTACTTTTATTAAATTTAACAAGAGATATGTACTTGATATTATTTTTTTATGTATAATTACGTACTCAAATATACCAGTCTATCAGAAAATTAATATTAAATATTGATTTTCCTTTACGAAGGAAAATTTTTTTAGACTTGATGCAGATTAAGAAAAAACTATGCTTGAAATGCAGTTAAATACTTGCTAATTTATATAAATATACGCTTTGAAGGTATAATTATTTCATGTTTCAAACATACGTTAAGAACTAGTTTAGAGAAAGAAAAAACAAGAACCTTTATAGAGCTTTTGACATTCTGTAAAACGTGATTGTAGTATTTATGTAAAATCCTAGACAAAATGTAAACATTTAGCGCCTTTAGAAATAATACCCCACATTCTGTTTACATAATTTTTTTCAATTACACTCTCATTTCATGCTAACAAGTGTTAATATGTCATAGTTAATAAAATTGTGATGCCAACAAATACATTTTACAGATGTTTTAATAAATATGTTTTAATAAATTTATCAAAAGATATTTAAGATAA
Source organism: Dolomedes plantarius (assembly GCA_907164885.2). Taxonomy (NCBI): domain Eukaryota; kingdom Metazoa; phylum Arthropoda; class Arachnida; order Araneae; family Dolomedidae; genus Dolomedes; species Dolomedes plantarius. The sequence goes on along the minus strand of OU015494.1, from coordinate 121,719,413 downwards.
AGAGACTCAAAACTTTAGAAACCGTTTAACCTTTAAATCAATCACTACATTCAACATTTCCAATATATAAAGTTTTTAGAACGAGATCTCCATTAAAAAAACGTTTTCAAAAGTCAATATTAAAAAAAATATTTATTTTAGCACACGCTGGTTTACATACGTATTTCTTACTTATGTAAAACCTACTTCATGAGGGGTAAAAGGGGAAAAATTGAGAATAGACATCAAATATCCATTAAATGCTAAAATCATTGATTTTAGAAGGACGATTATTTGAACCTATATTTTATTTTACATAAACAATTCTTTAACATGAATAGGAAAAAAATTACGTACGTTGTCTGGATTCATTTTTATGAGGTCTTATTCTTACAATTTCCATCGAAATTTCTATGTACGATGTTAAATCCACAACTAGAAGGTATTTTAGTGATTAATGAAAAATAAAATAGACGAAATTAACCTTATAGGGAATAATTACATCTACTGCGAAACATTTAAAGTAGAAAAAATATGTTGGATAATTAAGTTCAGCATTGCACTTAAAGGACAATATTTGAATATAAGATCGTACAGTTCTTTAAGGTTATAAATACATTAGAGTCTTAATAATATGGGTACAAATAAACTGAATTCTGCTTAATATGAGATCATTCCCAGAATTTTCCTCGAGGTTTTCTCCTTTGTTTAGAGTTCTCTTATCGCTCACGTGTTACCGACGGATGTGACATTTAATGGATAGACTAAAGCATCGAAATCCCCATCGATTGTCTACTCTTTCAACATTTTTGTTCTCTGTCTATTCTAGGGGAGATTATTAACTTAATTATGCTTTGAAATCCCGCTGAACATTGGAAAATGAGCAATGGGGTAGGTACGGTGGTGCTAGAGACTTTACAGAAATACGCAGGGCAGCAATGAGAATCGTCGTCTGTTAATTCTTTTCTTCTAAAGAGCGGGAGAGAGAAATGAAAGTTGGTTTGCTAAAACGAAAAATGCTGGAACTTCTAAAAAAAAATCTTCTAACGTCTTAGACTCTCGATTTAATTAATTTTTGGCGTCATTTCAGATTCCATTCAGTTCTATAATCAGAGTTTGTTACGGTTCCGATTACCACTGAATACCGGTACTCCCTTAAATAAGATTCCAGTGTATCTCGTGCATATAGTGCTCCTTACACATATAGGATAGGAGCAACATCTCGTGATTCGACTTCAAGATAAAGCAAACACTTTCCTTCCACTCATTTATCATTAGCATGTGCAGCAGGTTAGACAGTAATAATGTATCACAACGAAACTTTTTATCGATTAACATTACACATTCCGCAAAAGTTCCAAAAAAATTCGCAAGTAAGCAGAATATGTACATTTATCGATTTCTCTTAAGAGTATTTTGCGCGCTCGTTTTAACAAACTTATCCCTTAAAATTGCGCCAGTTATTTCTCATTTTCTCGCCAATTCTATCTCTCAGGTAGTAAGAAAACCAAGTCTATACAGTAATCATCAACAAAATTCCCGACGTAAAAAAAGAACCGTCTCATTTTAAGCACCTTTTTATCTTTCTTCCGAAATGATACTTTTCTCAAATTAAGTGAAGCGCGTTGTCACTGAATAAAAGGCAAGAAAATGGCATATAAATACCAGTTTCTGGCGTGTTTACTGTCGGTAATACATTTAATGTTAGAGGAACCTGTAGCTCTATCAACACGAGGAGCAAATCTGTGCATATGTTCCGTAACACATTTGTCCCTAATTGAAGAGAATGGGCACGGTTCGCAGCAAAAGCAATTAAGACTAGTGTTTTTACGGCCTTAATGTCCTAATTATTTTTATGTTCACTAGAATCTCTTGTTAGCCGTATTCAAGGCCCTCACCTTTTTATAGCCTTTAATTATCCAGTTGCCTTTGTCCATGACCATTAATTCCTCCGATACGGAAATTTCAAATAGTTTCTGTGATAGGAGGATGGGAAAATTTTAACCGGCAAAATTTTAGAAATCAGAGCTGAAGGAATAAGTCGTTTTATGTGTGGAATATCAAAAGAACAAAATATTATGTAGTCATCATATTTTGAAAGTTTTCAGAAATAATTTCTTTAAGATTAAACATTCAAAAGTAATTTACGTAAACACTCACACGTGCATATGTATGTAGATATCTTTAAAATGGAACTTTTTTTTAAAATCTATCTTTAAAATAGTACTTTGATTGAACTTTTTCAAATCCTTCGTTGACAGACATTTTAGGCTATAGTACTTGTGTTATTGAAGGATTTGTCCCTTTTTTCACGGTAATCAAGCAAAAAAATTTCAAAACTTTAAATACAAATTAAAATTAAAAAATTTATTAAAAATTATAAAATATATCTAACCATCAACGTGTAAAATTTTAAATTTCATAAAGTTATATCTTTTTATTTTAAAAGAGTCGAAAAAATTGACTACAATATACTAAAAGTAAAATTAATAATTCAGTGTTTTATTGTCATGTCATAGCATCGTAATGGATACATTACCCTGAATCTCTTTCAAAAACAATTCTCTTCATTATTATGGAAACTAATCTTAAATGAATCAAACACGGTGAGTGAGAAAGAAAACAGAAAGACAAATCAGATTTCTCTTGCTCAGCAAAGATTCGTGTTACCTAAGGCATCATAAATTGAAGGGTACCTATTGAAGAGCATGTTAATGAAATTGTTAATGATCATTCTCCCATTAAACAGAAATATGTTAAACCAAGAATGACTGTGACCACACGTAAGAAAGGCAAACTTGAGGAAATTTTGATTCAGAAATATATATATATATATATATATATATATATATATATATATATATATATATATATATATATATATATATATATATATATATATATGTGTGTGTGTGTGTGTGTGTGTTTGTTTAACTTTATCTTCAGCTGGAGGTAAAACTATAGCAATAATTTCTCAGTAAATGGTATGCTATATCAGTGGACTAGAAAATACGTTTTGTTAATGAATACACACAAAATTGCAAATTTAAAAGTACATACTTGAAAAATATGAAATCCGCATTAAAAGGTAAGTTATGGGTTACGATTTTTATAATCATAAGTTTCTTTATATCAACAGATGCACACAAATGGAATAAATTTAATTAGGTGAACAATTCTATGAACTATTTAAGTATTTTTTAAAGTTTTTAAAATGAAATGTAAAGCATCCAGTTGTCAGTTTAAAAATCTAATATATCTCATCTTTTTCAAAAAAAATTTAATAATTATTTAATCAAAACTATATTACCAGAGCTGTCACTCTTCTTTTCAAGTTGCATCTTCCCTATGTCCTTTCCCCTAACATTTTTAGACCATAATTATGCAATAATGCACAAGGAAACCCGATTTGCCTTGCTTAAGTTATGCATATTGCGTAACGTTGAAAGACAGAAAAGAAATCAGTACCAGTTCGTAAACTGAGGCAATGAGACGAACCAGACTTTCCTGTAAGTTTGTAGTTCAAGCCTAGCGAAACAAGAAATCAGGCTTTATTGCGTTTAGTATCATCAGCTTACGCGTATTGGAATAATTTAGCCAGTAAACGGTGCGCCTTGTACAGTAAAACTGTATTTTGATGTTGTTCAATAAACGTCCGGGAGTTATTTCGGCGGAAAGCAAAATAATCACAGCTATCTATTTTTTGCAGATTTTTATGCAAATAAAAAACTGAAATGGGTCTCATGAATCAAGATTTTACAGGTTACAAATACTATTTTGTGTGAGGATATTCTCAGGGCTACAAGATGAGTATTTATCCGATTTAATTTACGTAATGCAAAAAGATTTGAAACTGCGAAAATACAACGACCGTTTTAAATGTATGATCAGGGTCATATCGCAATCTCTTGGAAACTGGCTTATGTTCTATCTGTCAGTGTATTAGCCACAAATGCCGTAAAGATTGAGTTAGATTTACAAAATTTAGCAGATAGCACGACTCCATCTTAATAGCTAAAAACATATTGATTTCCACGTCTCATCATCTATATTACAAAATTATTGTCTGGTAGAATCAGATCTTTTGACCCCAAAGTGTAGCTCATATTTATTCTTTTCGAGCTATACATGTATTTCAATTACCGGCATGAACACACTAATATACTAATATGTATACCCCTTAATCTCGCATATTTTGGAATTTTCCTTATAATATAAAGTTCACACGCTCGGTAGTTTAAAAAATTTTAAACTTGTTCAGAAAAAAATCATGCACTTACAGAAAAAATAATGCATTTATTCACAAATAAAATATTAAAAGTTTTGCGATTTTGTGGCACAGTCGCTAATTTAATACAAACAAAGCAATAGGGAGTAAAACAAGAAAATTATTTTGCATGAATAACTACTCCATGTAATCTCTGAATGGACAAAATGTAAATTAGTCCCATGTAATAAGAAAAAAAATGAATGAAACACAGCAACAGTTTGCTTTTTTGAGATCTCGCATTAGATTCCCATAAAGCGAAACGTTTTAAAAACAGTAGAACACAGTATTTTTCTCACATAAAGAACGAATTAAATTGCAAACTAACGCTAAAACATACCGAACAAACCGAAGAAATATATCGGCTATATTCTAGACTCTAGACGATAGTTTAGAAATTTTGTGTGATACTTAAATATGAAAAACCAGCAATAAAATTTCTCAATATTTATTTTTACAGTATAACACTGTAAAATATTATTGCTAAAACGAGAAATCTACCTACTACAGTTTTATTAATTGAAGCAGAAGAAAAACAATTCCGACAGATTAATCTAAATGAATCATTTTTTTCAATTAATTATTTGACAGTTATGATTACAAGTTCATTGAAGCACATTTTAAATTATTTTAAATGGGCATTTTATTCTCAAGTTCATGGGAATATCAATAAACAGAAAGCACATTCAAACATTACACTTGTGAGAGCTGAAAATCTCTCATCCATATATCACCGTTGCTTGAAACTAATGAAAAATCGATTTTCAATACTAGGGGTCAATTCTCGTTGGCCTCTTACTCTTAGAAAGCTTTCCACGGATTCCACACCCCTCTGAACGCCCTTACAATCCTTTGTCATGATTGGATCGTTTCTTTCCTCTTGGGCGAAATACAATCTTTGTTACACCAGAATATAATTCTTAGAAAACCCACTTTATATTTAATAATCGAAGCATATATCTCTATACGATATTTTAGGCTTCCTTTTCTGCACCAGAAACATTGCGCATCCTGTTTAAACAATTCAAAACTCCTACGTACATCCTTGAGCAAACTGCTTCATACGATTTTTAAAATTGAGCTTCGGTCACGGAAAAGAAAAGTTTTTTGGTAGTACAAATCTGAATCTACAATCAGGTCATCGAAGCGTTTATTATTATTATTATTATTATTTCTAGATAATGAGACGGGAACAATAGAAACAGCGAAAGGAAAAGTTGAAAAAAAGAAGAAATCATTTTCGCTACAGTCATACTACTATAACCTATCAGAAACATTCTTATCCATAAATTTTACGCGTCGGTTACTTGAACTAGTTGGGTAAACAGGTTGGAGAGAAAACGATTTAGATAAACCTCCCCTCCCCCTGTTTAAATAATTTTAAACTTCCTTTGTAAAAGAGACAATTTCGGAATGTCCTTACGTCTAACTCCAGTCTTCCCCGCACTACCATCACACACACATACACAACAGAATTTGAAAACTTCGTCTCTTAGATGGGATTCCAGTTATGCTACAAGATTTGCCTTGCAAATTCTATCATGGCAATGAGCTGAAGTATAAACCGAGATCGCCGACCTTAGACGAAAACGGGGTTCTATTTAACACAGCAAGTTCGCCTGCCATGGTTGAGAAAAAAGTAAAAATTAACTGACTGAATCCATGGAATCTCGAATTTGCTCCGACATTTAACGTAATGCACTCCATCGGATAAAAAAATTGATATGAATACAATTTCCTAATCAGCAGTTTCTTTAATAATGAAAAATATATTTAATATCAGTTTCAATAATTAAAAATTGGGTAATAAATAGTTCAAAACCACCATGTTGGTCCTAGACACATATTCACGCGTTTTGCCTATGGGTCGATCTCAATGACCTGAGAGTTCAAAAAAGCATGCTATCCTGGTGTGGAAAATCAGTTGATCAGTATATTTTAAACTTATAGAAAATCAGAGGGAAAAAGCATGAATTTGCCTGTCGCAAACATTAATATTACAATTTCAAATACCGTATTTTTTAGACTACATTTTCTTTTGGTGCCCAGAAACAGAAAAAAAAGAGCATTGAATAAGAATGACTCACGCCAAAACAAAAATTTACAAATAAGTACCCACTACACACTTCCAGTTCCTCTCTGTTCACTATCTACAGCGATAAGAATGAACAGTTATGGAGTTTGTTATTCAAGATCTGTTGTACTCGTAAGAGCAAATTAAAAATTCCTCAGCTCTAAACAACTATGTTACTAGTTTTCCAGCTGAAGCAGTGACCCACATAAAAATTTATCACGAGGTAGTTGGCACCAGGTTCAAAAATCTCAGGAGCTGAAAAAAATGAGCCTGAAAACAAACAAATGTTCAGCAAAACACTTTGTCGTGACTAGACGTACTCTCAGTTTTCGAAGACCACTTATCACGCGCGAACACGCCCCGGGGCCATTATTATTCATAGTCACGAAAAGTCGCTGCCACAAATCCCAGAGGACAATGGAACAGCACCTTAAGCTGGGACTCGAGCGTCAATGACTACAAATAAGGTTCATTAATGAATATCGATAGAAAATAAGAAGATACCAGGAATTCTTCCCCTCTAGCAACTTCTTTACGCACCGCAAAAGAAAGCGAAAATATTCTTCCCGTAACTCACATTCAAACGATTTTATGATGAAAGATAACTAGTTTTAAATCCAGGGAGAATCAACTCTGTTTGTTCAGTTTATTGTTATGTGAATTAAACATAAGTGAAAACTTTAACCGTTCATTATGTTTCCATAGTTTAAATGCGAAGTGTACATACGAGAAAAAGCAAATACAGTCGAACCCCGTTATAACGAACTTCAAGGGACCAAATCTTTTGTTCGCTATATCCGAACAGTTAAGAAAAATGCTAGAGTTCACAAAATGTATAACTCAATAGTTGAAATGTGTATTCAATAATGATGTATTAAAAAAATGATAAAATCTATTAAAAATGATCATTAATGAATGAAATCGACTAAAATCGATTACATTAAACTGACACAATACTAATTAAATTACATACAATAGGAAAACAGCGGGACCAAAATTTACGATCATTATATCAGTGAGTTCGTTATATACCGGGTTCTCTATAACGGGGTTCCACTGTAGTACTTGGGATATCTACTTAAAATATGGATACCTTCAGGATTTCTTTAACTAAACGAAATTTCCTTTTTCTGGAGTAGTGAGGGATAATTTTCTTTATTATAAAACAAATTAAGTTTCAATTTCTTTTATCTCTGTTTGTGAGGATAAAAAGTTTAAGTTAAAAAAAATAACAACAGTGTTCCACAACAGTCGAAGATCAACAAACTTCATAATCATGATCACTAGTGAAAGCCTGTAATATCGAAAAATTCTTTAACTGATATTGTCAATCCCACTTTATCTTCATAATTAACGAAAAATGATCTAAATCAAAGATACCTGCTAGAACTTCAGTGATCGAGTACAGTATATGTCTTTATAACATATATGAATATTGTAAAAGCTCTTTAATTAAAGCATTCATATATACCAAAGATATACACCAAGATTTTCTTTACTTTGGTTGATGTAAAATACCCGAAATTCCCCCATGTATCAGTTGTTGCGTAAAGTAATATTGTTTCTCTGCAAACTTTTAGAAAAATGACTTATTTATCGCTTCTTAAATAACGTAAAAAATTATTCATGACAATTATTAAAGGTACCATTAAAGACACAAAGTTCTAATTCATTTACATTTTAATGTTATGTTGTATTTCAAACAAAGCATTTTTTTACTTAAGGTTAATTACTTAAAAACCCGAGATTATAATAAACGTTAATTATTTACTATACTATTAATTATCAACACAACAGTTACTCATAAGATATATTTGAACACGTACTGGTAATACTTTAGGCGCAATCATTAGTTATATAATTGTACCAGATTATGACAGTTCATATGAAAGTTCACTTGCAACAGTATTTCACTTTATGTCGCGTAATGTAAATTTTGTGACTTTCAACTAAAAATTAAATTCTTCGTGGTATATTTTTACCGATTCTAAATACTCACTCCTATTTCCATTCCCTTATTATATCTATAAAAATGTCAAAACATGAATAGAAATAAATGACAAACCTTCCAGCAGCGACAGAAATAGCCACTAAAAATTATGAAATAGGACCTAATGAAAATAACGTGTAAGGAAAGCTGAGTTTTAAAAGCCCTCCTAGGGTTTCCTTTTCATTATCTAATATTTTACTTTTTTAAATACAGATGTTTAACATCTGTGGCCTTCTATTTCGAAAGTGATTGCTTTTAACAGGTGATCTATTTTACTTCTGAGTCTGAAAATCTCGCCATTGAGAGGCTCTACACTCAACTGTGTATAACTAACAGTTTACACGTATTTTTTTAAACATACTTAAATTAGCTTAAGCGTAGATGGTTCAGTTCTCAAACATTGTCTATGTCCACTGACGGCCTGATTAGAGTTAATGCAATTTTTTTTATAAAACTTTTCTAACAAATGCACTGGTATTATACGTGCAAACGATGGGGGGAACAGAATGCGTATCGGCTGTAAAAAACGGTAGCTTCCCAAATTTCAAAATATAGTTTTTCGATGATGTGCATGTGCACCTTAATCGATACGAAATCTTAAAGCTACTGAAGGCATAACGATTTAATATAAAACGTTAAAATAAAGAATTCTCTAAAAATGAGTTTTCAGATACATGTCAAGAATAACTGGTAAGAAATATAAATAAACTAAAATGAGAAAAGCTGAATTAATTTTAATTATAAAGCATTTTTCTTTAAAAAAATAACCAGAAGTATTAGTGTTTTTAAATCAATAAATAACATGAATGACGAAATATCTGCATTTTCGGCAATGTGTACTATCAGGACGGTTTCAATTTATTTAAATATAATTCACGCATCACCAAATTCCAATGTACAATTTTAACTGGACAATAATAGGAACAGAATCCCAAGAGTCTAAGTGGCCCTATCAGTGACTACTACATACTGCTATAATGAGCACAACACACTACCATCATAAACTATTCAAGAAACTTTTAGCTTCAGTTTAAATGATCCCGTATAATTTATATATATATATATATATATATATATATATATATATATATATATATATATATATATATATATATATATATATATATATATATATATATATATATATATATATATATATATATATATATATATATATATATATTACATACCAATTATGATCTAGGAGATAGCACTAAATTAAATCGGCGAGAGTCAATACTCTAGAACTATACATCTTGGCATCGATCATTTTGGGGGGAAACTCGACATCAGTCTCGTTTAGAATGGGTAAAATAAAATTAATATTTTACTGTTAAGGGTATCATTGTTATAATGAATGTAATATAAATATGTAAAAGTCAACGAAATGCTGAAATACTTCATTAAACAGTCATCTCACGACACTCAGACATTTAAGAATTCCTATTCAGGAGAGGACAATACGATTAGAATACCGTAATTTTGTCCGCTCTCAAAAAGCAGTCCCTGTAGTGGTTCTAATTTCCTATCCAACATACATTTCGAAAAGACTTGGACCCACAAACAAACTCGTAATATAAAAGGGGTTTATCAGTGTTTTCATACTCGAGAATCGAATCGTGAATAGCAGTCATATGTTATACAACTGTTATGATACCTATCGGAAAGAAATCGACCCTCAGAAACTGGATTTCAGGTGATCATGCTATCTGGGATAACCATCGGTACATACAACTGACTATAATAAAACATAAACCAGAATAAGCTATACGAAAGTGTATATTCAAGCGCGACTCAAATACAACTTTAGCCCCATAATCAGGATTAAATAACATTAAACGCGATAAGGAAGCTCTATTTCCATACATCGTATAAAATATCCATCTGCATTCAGTTCTCGAATGGATTTGTCAGTTCAGCGGAAATTCAGTTAGGATACTCAGCTAATGTACCAATCCATAAAAGATCGAGTTCAAAGACCATCTCAGAAATTCGTCCCTTAACATCTAATCGCTAATGCCAAACTCTCAATTCCGTGACAATAAAGAACACCGCTCACTGTTTCCCTTACAATCCACATAAATCTGATCACCAGCATTCAGCATATGGAAGTCCTTGTGGAAAATAACATGCTGTGTATTTATGTTACAGCAGTGACCCCGCCATGAAGTGTTTGTCAGTATGAAGTGGAAGGTGCGGCCTAAAATCGTAACATTCAGTTTGCATTACAAAAGCAGTTGACATAAATATTATTTATTATGGCACATATGTATTTAAGGTGTTAAATGTGGTATACCTAATGTAAATATTTGAAGTAAAAGAGCCTAGCATTAGGCAAACACACAAAAAAAAACCTTTTGAGTTCAGTACAGACTTGTTTACAAGATTTTATATATATATATATATATATATATATATATATATATATATATATATATATATATATATATATATATATATATATATATATATATATACAGGGCTAGATTTGAGGCGGAACGCGCCGAAACGGCGTTCCGGTACCCATCTTTAGGTACCTCTCTTTATCAATAATTTGGAATACCCCCCCCCACACACACACACACCGGAAGGTTACCATTCCGGCACCTCTATTTCTAGAAATCTAGCACTATATATATAAAGGAAAATTCCAAAGCTACGTCAAACATTTTTACGAATAATTCCTGTGCTCAGTTAAAATACATAAAACTGTTTACTGAAACTAGCACAAATGTGTTAGTATATAAAATACACGAAAGTATTGAACGAAACAACATATTTCATAGGCTACTTTAAAAAATTGTGCTAGATAAACTTTACAAACTTAACTGTATTATAAAGCAGTACGCTTGAAAAATAAATCTAAGAAAAAATTAAGTGCGAAAACAAGCATTTAAAATTCATATATCAGTGTATGGCATTTAATTAGTATCACGTATGTCATTCAACTGACACTTGTACCAAACGAAAATTATATTGAGAAACATTGTTTAAACATTTTCTGAAAATTCTTTAAACTATTCCTTTGGTAACTGCTTCCATAAGTTAACTGTAAGCTAAGATAAAAGAAGGATAAGTACTAAATTCAAGTGTTCCAGACTGAGGGAAAAAATTAGATGGCAAAAGTGCAGTACAATGTAGAATAGTTAAAATATGCGAAAGACTACATTTGAAAAACAATTTGAACTCTTATCACTTAAGTATAGAACGAGGATACAGATTTATTTTAAAAACACTGAACTCCATATTTTTCACGATAATTAAAGCGCAGATATTACATGCAAAACACTTATTATCTGAAAATAATTCCAAATTACATGAAAATTATATGTTCAGCTCTTAAAGGTCTGGACATACTGTTTTTAACAAGATAAAATTGAAATAATAAAACTGCCATAACTTTTCTGTTTCTCTTCTCGAAAATGTTTTATATTTCCTTGTTAGCAAACAATCAGGTCAGTTTGTGTATTTTGTATCGCTCTTTCTTTTTGTGGGACAATTGATACACGGGTAATCCGTTAAACGTATATTTCACTAACAGATAACTGGGAGCTCAGAATAAGGAGTTTTAAAGTTTGACATCTAGGTCTTCCAACTTAGATTCCATTTGATAACTGTATGTTGTTACAGAAAATGCTTCAACTAAGCCAGTGAAGATAAGATTTTCTATTTTTACTGTTATACAATTCTTACTCAATACGGAAGATTTTTTTTTCTTGAGATTTTATTCTGTTCTTGAGTTTGCACATCTTTGACTGAGGAAGGTTTCTTAGTGTTCTCCATTTCTTAAGAAAAATTACTAATCCAGGTTATACCTGCATGAAGATTGCTGCAATTCATATATATTGTCTATATATATTGTCTCTCTCTATAAATATATATATATATATATATATATATATATATATATATATATATATATATATATATACACTGAAGTACCACTGAATTAGGGATACTTACCTAGTAACAAGTTGGGCCTCCTCTGGCCTTCATAACGACTGCCACACGACGAGGCATAGATTCAACAAGTTTCTGGAAACGTTCCGCGGGAATGGCTCGCCAAATATTGGCTAAAGCTGTCCATAATTCAGTAAGGTTCTTTGGTGCAGTGTGATGACCTTTCAGGCCTTGTTCCAAAACATCCCAAAGATGCTCAATAGGATTTAAGTCTGGGCTTCTAGGTGGCCAATTCATGACAGAGAAGTCAGAGGAATGCTCATCCAACCAGCCAGTAGCCAACCGGGACTTGTGAGAGGTACAGTTGTTTTGCTGGAAAACTCCATTACCGTGCGGAAAACAGAACAGCATAAACGGATGGAGGTGATCACCCAGCAACTCTACGTACCGAATTGCATTGAGGGTGGTTGGTACACGCACCAAAGATACCAAACTGTGCCACGAAAAAACACTCCTGACCAGGATTGAGCCACCATGCCCTTGTACAGTTCCAGCCAGGCATGCAGGATCCATGGCTTCATGAGCCTGACACCATATTCTCAGCCTCCCGTCGGCGTTAAGTAGTCGGAATCGAGACTCATCACTCCATGCTACTCGTTTCCAGTCCTCTACACTCAGTCTGTGCTCTCTTGCCCAGGCAAGACGTGCAGCCCGATGGCGAGTATAGAGCAATGGTACTCTCGTAAGTCGACGGCTCCCGAAACCCATACGGTGAAGCGACCGTTGCACAGTCCGTTTACTGACTGTGCGACTGGCACCGTCATTAAACTGGGTGGTAATTTGAGCTAATGTTTGGCTTCGTTGGCTACGTACAATACGCCTGAGCCGTCTCTCACCACGCACTGTCAAGGCTAATTGTCTTTTGCAGTTTCCCCGATCGCTAGTTTTTTTTTCCACCATCCATGTATTCTTGGTATACTCTTGACACTGTCAACCTTGAAAATCCTAGCTGTCTGACGATTTCGGAAATTGAATGGCCCATGCGTCGCGCACCTACGATTTGTCCGCGATCGAAGGCGTCTAAATCAGGCAGTTTACCCATACTGGCAATTCCAACAACTAATTCAGAACAATCACAGTACGCGCTATATATGCAGTTACCACAGCGCCCTCACTTGCGCATACATGATGCGCAGCGCTACATAATTTGCATAGGCTTTGCTATCCCTAATTCAGTGGCACTTCAGTATATATATATATATATATATATATATATATATATATATATACACATACATACATATATATATATATACATATATATACATACATATATATATATATATGTATATATATATATATACATATACATATACATATATATATATATATATATACATATACATATACATATATATATATATATATATATATACATATACATATACATATATATATATATATATATATACATATACATATATATATATATATATATATATATACATATACATATCCTTATAATAGTTGCCGTGTTCTGTAGTCGACTCTGTCCGTAACGCGTCCGGAGCGACCACCTCATATCCATCCATTTGGCATCCATTTTGTTTTATGAGTTAGGCTTAACAAGTTAAAAGTAAAGTTCAAAAAGATTATTTGCCAACTAAACCCAAATAATTGTAATTAAAACAGCGTAATATTGACACAAATCAACTTTATTTCGATCAATTTTATTTCAAAATTATCTCTTCATTAGAGAATTTTCTCTTTTCCGCCACCTTTCGCGTTATCATAGTGTTACTCAGAACTTGAAAATGTAAACACAAGTGAGTCATTCATTCACCGTGATTCGTTAATTTAAGAAAAATTGAATCAGAATTTTTTTCATAGTAAAACAGGTTTTCATTATTTTAACCATATATAATATATATATTTTAATATATACTATATATTTTTTAATACATAATATATAATATATATTACAATACAGTATTACAATTTAATATTACAATAATGTCGAATTTAGTTGCAAACTTGACGCATGCGCAGTGATATGTTCCAAACTGTACGTCACAAAAGCTAGCCGGTTCAAAAGGCCAAATCTTCAGTATACAGATTTTTTGCATTTACAACACATGGAATTTTATATATTCCACATCTAATACGTGTTTAGTAACGATTCAATAACTTTGTATGATTTTTAATCAGAATTTCTTTAGTTTATATATATTATTTTTGCTTAATATATATTTATACATATATTTATATATTTATACATATATATATATATATATTTAACAATATATAATATATGTACATTAAATTGAAATACACATGCAAAAATTTTTTGCACGTGAATAATTTGCATGATATTTTAATCTGATTTTATTTTTGCTTAATATATTTATACATAGCCTATTTATACATATATATAGCATAAGATATAATGTCATTATATATATGTACATTAAATATATATATGTACATTAAAAATATTCAGGTGCAAAAATTTTTTGCACGTGAATAATTTGCATGATATTTTAATCTGATTTTCTTTATATATTTTATTTTTGCTTAATATATTTATACATAGCCTATTTATACATATATATAGCATAACATATAATATATGTACATTAAATTGAAATACACGTGCAAAAATTTTTTGCACGTGAATAATTTGTATGATATTTTAATCTGATTTTCTTTATATATTTTATTTTTGCTTAATATATTTATACATAGCCTATTTATACATATATATAGCATAATATATAATATATGTACATTAAATTGAAATACACGTGCAAAAATTTTTTGCACGTGAATAATTTGCATGATATTTTAATCCGATTTTCTTTATATATTGTATTTTTGCTTAATATATTTATACTTAGCCTATTTATACATATATATAGCATAAGATATAATATATGTACATTAAATTGAAATACACATGCAAAAATTATTTGCAGGTGAATAATTTGCATGATATTTTAATCTGATTTTATTTATATATTTTATTTTTGTTTAATATATTTATACATATATATAGCATAATACATGATTATATAAAATATTTATATTACATTGAAATAGATTGAATTAGCAGTATTGTTTCTAAATATCTGGCTGCATTAGTTAGACTGTACAAGTCGGATTTTAAAATCAGCTGCAAGCATGCTTTTTTTTCCAAGAACGTTTTTTTTAATTATAAACTTCAATATTTTTTAAAAAAAACCTCACTGTAATAATTTTTAGTAAAGCATTCTATTGCGATGATAGTGTATCTTTTAAGATGACTGCCTACGTTGAAAATTTCATTTTTTGACTATTTTGGTCAATTTTATTTTTTCCAGGAATCGTGCAATTCAATCTTTTCTCTTTTCAAAACCGTTTGGATTTTCATCCTACATCAATTAGAAGCAGAGTTATAGCTATTTTAAAAAATGTCTGCTACAAAATTGAAGTGGCAAACAACTTGAACTGAGTTTTTCTCAGAATTATGTTTTTAGCACAAATCTTTACCGTTATCATGATATTTCACACAATAATACATATAATTTGATAAAATTTTCGGGAAATGTTTTAGATGCTATTGTTAATGAAATGACGCTGAATAATTGATGCATAATAATAAATAGTTAAATAGTTTTTGTTTGGGCAGCAGCCTATGCCGAAATTTTCAAAAGTGGGGGGGGGGGGGTTACTATGAAAAAGTAGTTTTGAGCAATCAGTGCAGAGCTTGAACCTATTTAAGTAATATATGTAATCAGAAAAAATGGGGGGGGGTTTAACCCCCATCAACCCCTCCCCTGCATACGCCACTGTGTTTGGAGCTGTTTTTATAAGGATAGGAATGATGAATCGGGGGAAATTTTCATATTGCAACATTTTTGTATTTTAAAATTTCTCTTAGATTGTGGGTCATTTAAGATAACTGTCATATGTGTCGCATTTTAGCTAATTTTCATTGAAAATTACTTCAAATTGACCAATTTATAAAAAAGTATGGTATTTACTGGCAAGTTTTTGTTTATTTTTTAATTTTCAAGTGCTATTTTACCATAAAAAACAAAAAAATCTTTAAAAAATGATTTTTTAAAAAAATTGGCTCCAAATGTAGGCAGTCACCTTAAAACAATATTTCAGGTGATTATAAGGGGACATTTTATTATTTTGTTTTGTGCCACTTTCTCGAATTATATTACTTTATTTTTCAGATCTAATAAAAAAAGTATTAAAAAATTTCACCTTCAAATTAGAAAACAATTTAAAATTAACAAATCAGACAGCAAACATTCAAGTAAATTTCAATGTTCTAAATTGCAACACATCAGGTTGCAAAACAGTATATTATTTTCTAATATTCACGTTTTTACATGTACTATCTACGGTATGTACTGTATAGTAGTGTGCTTTTCAGAGCGAATACCTAACATAACGGCAAAATTTTCTTAAATTTTTAAAAGTCTGTAATTTTCCGATACCTTTCACGTTTTCATAGCGTTTCAATTAAATTAATAACAAGTATTCATTTTATATATTCGGGACATGAAAATGTAAACATGAAGTTAGTCATTCATTCATCTTTTTTTTTATAAGATGAATGAATGACTAACTTCATGTTTACATTTTTACAGAATATTATTTTCTAATATTCTGTAAAAATTTCTTATATTTTAACAAGGTTATGAATCTTTTTTTTATTGGAACTGTTCAATTACTTACCATCAAGTTTTGACAGGTACTATCTACGGTATGAACTGTATAGTAGTGTGCTTTTCAGAGCGAATACCTAACATAACGGCAAAGTTTTCTTGAATTTTTAAAAGTCGGTAAATTTTCCAATACCTTTCACGTTTTCATAGCGTTTCAATTAAATTAATAACAAGTATTCATTTTATATATTCGGGACTTGAAAATGTAAACATGAAGTTAGTCATTCATTCATCTTTTTTTTTATATATATATATATATATATATATTTATATTTTAACCATACTAGCCACTGCGTGACCAGCATGGTCACTTTTAGTTTTAAATTTCCTTTTGCAAAACAACGCAACTGAAAGTGACATATGTAAGGAATGTTACAATTACCTGTCATCATAAATATATGTTGTTAAGGGGTATTCTCTATTAAGCTGATTCTAAAACATCGTGATCAAAAAATGTGAATTTCTATTACCTTAGAACAGAGTTAAAGATAAGACTGAGAAAGCCCACATCAATGATTTTAAAAATGAC